>PVKH010032332.1:0-12184 GCA_004027955.1 Chaetophractus vellerosus | reverse complement strand
TCCCACAACATATTTTCTGTCTTTTCCAGTATGTGAGATCTAGAAAGGAAAATGTTGGTGTTCTGTGAGAGTTGGAAGCCATCTCTGTATTTGAGCCATCTTCTGAGTGGATACTGTAACAAGGAGATTGGGCTGGGGAAGCAATTTAGGTGGTACTGTGAGCATCAGAATTGTGGCATTTAAATTCTTTCTGAAGTTTACTGATCTAATTGTTTTATATCCTATTTCCAGATAGCATTTTCACTTTTGTTGGTTTCAAAGTAGTCTTTAGACTGGGTTCTGCTCTGCATCTATCACATGATTCCAGCTTTGGGGTTTTGAGTTTTTGTTATTCTGATCCTGCTGGCCACTTCTTCCATCTTTTCACAGGCAATACAAATATCTCCTGAATGAGTCTCATGGAACCCAAAACAGCTATCAATGTCCTTTTATAGAATTTAGTGTCAATGAATTGATAACTGAAAGATTTAGTCCTTCAAATACAGCATCCCTCTATACTCTGTTGCATTTATGGTTTGTGAAAACCAAATATCTTTTCTTGGCAAGTTTTCTAAAAGCAGAAGTAAAGGTTATTTTGAACCATGAAAAGTTCCCTGCAAAAAAAAAAAACTTCAAATTAAATTTCAGATAAACTGATAAGGAGGAATATATAGAGAACAAGCATTTAGGCATTCCCAGTGATAGGAAAGGTGAGGAAAAAGAAAATACAGAGACAGATATTAGAAACACATTCTATCATCAAAATTTAACTACCAAATAAGGTTATTTAATTGGCTGGAGTAAGAAAAATAAAAATTGAAAGGTAGAATAATGTGAATGTACAATTAATAACTTTTTTAAATTAGAAGAGAAGTGGATTTAAAGAACAATAATGCATAAATTACAGGATTCCAATAAACCACCCTATTAACTCTTATAATTTGTATTATAATTGCAATATTATTATTATAATTGTACTATTAATTATAGTTTACATTAGAATTCACTGTATTTACAATCCTATGTTTCTTCTTTTAATTTTTATTCATGAAAGATATATATATATCCTAAAATTTCCCCTATAAGTACATTCAAATATATAATTCATTGCTGTTACATATGTTCACAATGTTGTGCTACCATCATCACCATTCATTACCAACATATTTCCATCATTCAAATAGGAATTCTGTGCATTTAAAGCCTTAACTCCTCATTGCCTATCCCCACCCTGTCCACAGTTAATGCCTATTCCAGATTCTGATAGAGTATCATAGAAGGATACTTTGAAAAACTGTAGGTGAATAAGATGGAAAACATAGATGAAATTGACTAATTTCTAGAAACAACTAAACAGCCTACATTTATGAATGAAGAAATTAACTTCCTCAAGATGATAAAGGGTATATATAAAAAACCCATAGCTAATATCATAATAATTCAATGATGAAATACTAAAGGCTTTTCCTCCAAATCTGGAACAAGACAATGTTGCCCACTGGCATGGCTCTTATTTAACATTGTTTTTAGAAGTACATGTTTGAGTACTTATGCAAGAAAAAGATATAGTCATCCAACTTGGAAAGAAAGATTTAAAAATGTCACTATATGCAGAAGACATCATTGACACAATTCTATACATAGAAACCCCTGAGAAATCTACATCACAGCTTCTAGATCTGGTAAACAAGTTCAGTAACAAAGCCACATAAAAGATCAAGATGCAAAATTAAGTAGCATTTCTGTAAACCAAATAAACATAATAAGAAAATAAAATAATAATACTTTTAAAAATAACAAAATACAAAATTTTAAAAAATTAAAATAATAAAGTTTTAGACATTTTGCCTTTCATCACTATAATATCTGTTGTCTTGCATGTACAGTGGCATTTTTTTCCAAAATATTTCCCCAGTGTCTTTTTATTTTTCATTTTATCTTCAAAGAAGCTTTAGGTTATGGGAAAGCCGTGTAGAGAATCTAGGTGATTCTTATACCCCATGCCCTTTGCCCTTTCCCCTTTCCCCTCTTAATAGCATTTTATATGCCCAATGTACATTTGTTATGATTAATGTACAAATATTGAAACATTTCTATTAACGATGTTCAATGGTTTACATTATGGTTTACATTTTGGACAGCATACGTTTATAATTTTGAAGAAATTTAAAATGGCCTCTAGCCAATACTACAAGATCATGCACAAGAATTCTAATGTGCTAAAATGCCCTATGTTCCATCTATTCTACTCTTATTTGATTCTGTAATGAGCACTATACTTGCTAATTATATATCTCAGACTTAAATCTTCAATCTGTTCATATTATAGTTGAGCCATGAATCTCAGCAGAGTTGCAACACCTACTCTCCAGTTCATTGGACTCACCCAGGACAACTAACAAAAAGATGATGAAGGACAATGCCCATCCCAAAAATCAAAGAGGATCTACAACTGCAAGCAAGGGATTTCCATTTACCTGCTCCATGGGGTATAAGCCCACTCTCAATAAGAAACATAGTGTGCATCATCATCCCCAAATCCTCAAGATTGTAGAAGGGACAATGGGCTAAAGTAGACTTACAGTTATTCTATTATAATTCTATTATAGAGTTATTATTCTTATTCTAACAATGGAAGAACTTATATCATTGATATAAAGGCAGTGTCTACCAGTGTTTATGAGGGGAGGTAGAGGGAATAATATGTATTGTGTGTGTGTGTATATATATATGTATGTATTGTGTGTGTGTGTATATATATATATGTATGTATATAGAAAGAGAGAGATAGAGGAGAGAGAGAGAAAAGGGAGAGAGATAGATATGAGTCTCTGAAATGTTGGAATGTGCTCCTTAAATTAAAAACTGAAATATTATATATAACGCAATCACACATTATGACTTTTCTCTGTAAAACACCAGCATTCAATATTAGCTTATTTAAAGTCATTTATGAATTTGTAATACATATTCTTCTTTTAATTTTAAAACCTTTTTATTTTGACATACTTCCAAACTTACAAGGCAGTTACAAAAATAATACAAATTCTATACAGAGAATTCCCACATATATGCCTCTGACACATTTGCCATATCATTCTATCTATCCATCTACCAATTCATGTATCTACCCATCTATCTATCAATCTTTTTTTGGAATACTTGAGTGTAGGTTCATGCTCCTTGAACACTTAATACTGCCATGTACATTTCCTAAGAACAAGAACATTCACTTATGTAACTGCCTTAATTGCAGTTATCAATTTCAAGAAATTTAACATTAATATAAAGTTACATTGCATCTTCTAATTTTTTCATATCTCAATAATGTCCTTTTGAGCCTTTCTCCTCCCTTATTAGATCCTGTCTCAGATCATGCATTGCATATCAGTGCCTCTTTAGTTGCTCTTTTTTTAAATTGTGGGAACATACATAAAACAAACATTCCCATCTCAATCACTCCCAAGTATACCGTTCAGTGGGATTAATCCTATTCACAATGGCAACAATTTTCCAGTCTCCTCAAACAGAAAGCTTATACCCATTATGCATTAACTTCCCATTCTCCCTGACTCACACTCCTGGCTTCCTATACTCTAATTTCTGTCTCTATGAGCTAATATATACGCTGATATTTTCTTTGTGGTTACCATGGGGCTTAAATTTAACACCTCAAATCTATCTGAAACTCATTTGTTTTGTTACCAACATAACTTCAATAGTATACACAAACTATGCTCCTATACCCTTCCTTCCCCCAACTTTTATGTAGTTCTTGTCACAATTTACATATGCATTATGAGTATAAAACCACTGATTTTTCATTACATTTTAGGTATTTGTCTTTTAGCTCCTGTAGGAAGTAAAAAGTGCCATTACAAACCAAAAATGTTTACCCATGTCATTACCAACACAAAAGATCTTTGTTTTCATGTGGCTTTAATCTATTGTCTATTGTCCTTTCCTTTCAACCTGCTGGACTCTATTTGCATTTCTTGTAGTGCTGGTCTAGTGGCAACAAACTCCTTCAACTTTTTTTTTCACAAAAATTAAAAACTTTTTAATCAAAGGAAACCCTATCAGGGTTAAATATCTTATTCTAAGAAAATCATGGCAAGCAATGGATATTTCTTTAAAAACATGTCTTAAAATTAAAATTAACTTTAAAGTCTACAATGCCAGCATTCCTCATATGTGTGAAAGAACCACCATTTGTACATACTGATTTTGACACAAAACACAAAAATGAAGAATTAAGGTGTTTCACTCAGAATTTGTGAAATAAACCTAATAAAACTGTATTTTAGTAGATACACCAAGAAACATCATAAATTGGAAGAGACTAGAGAGACATGGCATCTATGTGAAATGTGCACTCCTAGATTTAATCCTTCCACAGAAAAAGAATATAAATGGACAAGGTAATGAAATTTAATGAGGTCTGTAGTGGACTTAATAGTATAATTTCAACATTAATATCTTAATTTTGAGAAATTTATTGTGATTACATACAATGCAGGGACTGAGGTGAGGTGAGTGTGATTTCTAGAACACATGATATAGGATATCACTGTCTATGTAATAAAGGGGCATTACTATTATTCTACTATAGACATATTGCTATCCTAGAAATGGAATAACTTGTATTATTGATACAAAGGCTGTGGCCATGAGAAGCTTTGATGGGAGGCAGAGCAAAAAATATGTGTAGTATGTGGCATTTTCAAGACATTGGAATTGTCCTGCATGATGTTGCAGTGATGAATATAGGCCATTGCATATTCTGTCATAAGTTACAAAACTGTGCAAGAGAGAGTGTAAAGTATAATGTAAACTATATTCCACAGTTAGTGGCAGTGCTTCAATATGAGTTCATCAATTGTAACAAATATAACACACTAGTGAAGGATGTTGTTAATTTGGGAAAGTGTGGGAATGGGAGGGAGTGGGGCATATGGGAATCCACTATATTTTTTATGTAACATTGATGTCATCTAAACTTTCTTTAAAATTAATTAATTAATTTTAAAAAATGAGTGCCTCCTTAAAATTTGGCCCTGGGTTCATCATTTCCCTTACCTTAGTCTCTAGCCTGGATCCAGGTTTAGAAAAAAGGCCAGTGATCATAAGTTATGCTATAGCTATATTTTCTAGGCAGCCTAGGGAGCAAAAGCAGAAAATGTGAAATATGAATTTCTTTTCCTCAGACATTCTGAATTATTATACTATCACCTAGAGTACACTGAGTACTTTAAAACCAAACACAAAATATTTTGAATATGTTAAAAATTCAATTGCTAATTCAGCATGTCCACTCAATATGCTGTGCCAAGAATTGATTCTAGGGGACAAAAGTGGAAGTAAAAGTGACTATTGTAGGTAATCAGGTGATTATTTGCACTAGAGAATTACCAATGGAAAAAGAAAAAAATATATATATATTTATAAATCATTTAATCTAGAGATAAAGTGGAGAGTATTTTCTAAGAGAACTTGGGTAGAGAGGAAAGATTAGTGTTTTAGTTTGCTAAAAGATGTTGGAAGTAATATACCAGGGGTAGGTTGGCTTTTATAATTGCAGTTTTTTAACTCGAAAGCTTAGACTTCTGAGGCTATGAAAAAATCTAAATCAAGGCATCATCAGAGAATATGTCTCACTGAGGATTGGCTGCTGGCAATCCTGAAATCCTGCCATTTGCAAGACAAAATGGCAGCTCTGCTGTTCTCTGCCTCCTACTCCAGGCACAGTTTCCCCAAAGTTCACCTGTGGGTGATAAGGAACATGGCAGGGTTCACTCCTCTCTCCTCTCTCTGGGCCTCCTTCATGATGGCCCCTTTCCTGGCCTCTGTGTTTGCATATTCCAGCCTCTGGCCTCCAAGTCCTCTATCTCAATTTCTGGGTTCTTCTCTGTCTCTGCATGTTTCTCCTTTTTATAAAGTACTCCAGTAAAGGATTTAAGACTTGCCCTCTGTCATATCCTATTGAAGTGATATAATCTAAAGGAAGATCCCTTACCTGAGTCTAATCAGTAGGCTTACAAGACTATGAATGTGTTCACTTTAAGAACAGCATTTTGGGGGTCTACAAAACACTCAAACCAACACAATTAGGAATGAAAGGTGGCTTTTTTTCTTTGAAAAACCGTGTGGTAATTCCAACATTTGTTGGAAATGATATGACTGGAAAAAAAGCAGATTTGTAGGTAGAATAAAGATTTAAACATTTTCACAAGTCAATTTGAGATAAATAATAAAATCTCAAGTGGGGATATGAGAGCTGTTAGATATATTAATGAGGATCTAATTTGAGAAAGCTAAGCTTAGAGATATAAGCTCGAAATTTACCACATTTAGGTGAGCTTTTTAAAATATATTTTTTTAAAAATTTATAAGATATTTAGATTACACAAATGTTACACAAAAATATAGGGATTCCCATATAACTTGTTCACCAAACCTCCCACATAAACAACACCCTTATTAGTGTGGCACATTCATTCCAATTCATAAACACATCCAGCGGCATAGCCATTGAGCATATACCATGGTTAACATTGTAGTTTACACTCTCCCACACAATTCTGCAGGCTAGGGATATATAATGGCATATATCTGTCATGCAATGCCATTATGGATGATTCCCAAGTCCCAAAAAAGCCCCCACATTACACCTGTCTTTCCCTCCCCCTGCACCAAGAGCCTCCAGTGGCCATTGCCTCCACATCAATGTTGTAATTTCTTCCATTGCTAGAATCACAACAAGTCTATTGCACAACACCAGTAAGTCCACTCTAGTCCATAGTTCATTCCCAAATCCCAAGGGTTCTGGGATGGTGATGTCCACTCCACCTCTAATTGAAAGGGGGCTTTGATACCATACAGCCAATGGATGGGATTACCTTGCTAGCAGTTGTAAGCTCTCTTGTTTCCTTAGTATGGTGGTTCTCAATCCTCACCTCCTTATTAATTGTCCTGGGTGAGTCCAATGAACTGGAGGGTAAGTGTTGCAACTCCACTGAGGCTTAGGGCCCAGCCAACACAAGGAAAGCCCAAAGATTCAAGTCTCTTGGATGTACACCTACCAACTCAACTGCAGCACCAAGTATTGGTTCAATTAGAAAGGACAGATGCATCATGTGTAGGGAAGCCATAACTAATTCCAACTCTCTCAATCTCAGGAGCACAAACTCCAAAGTAGGGCCCAGGGGCAAGGCACAAAACTCCTGAGCTCTCTTCCCTGACCATAGGACCTGGGTGTCCCCAGAGCCCTCAAGGCCCCACTATTTGAGGTAGTACCCACTTTGTCAGATGATGATATCCTGCTGAGATATCACTTTGAAGTCACTTTAGCCTTATAAACTATTTTGTTTTTACCTTTTCTTCCTTTTATTTGAGGTCTTTTTCCAGTTGCATTGCTATTTGGTGCTTGGTAGTAATCCCATGATGCCAGGGAGGCTCATTCCTGGTAGTCATGTCCCAAGCTGGGGTGAAGGGAAAGAAGTTATATGCTGAGTTTGACTTACAGAGAGGCCACATTTAAGCAACAAGAAAGCTCTCAGGAGGTAACTCAGGCATACCACAACACTAGGCTAAGTTTCAATTTCAAGGGCAAAGCTCACAAGCGTAGTCATCAATATCAAGGGCCCATCAATGGACCATCCTCTTTTGCCAGTCATTGCCCCTGCACTTGGGGGACAGTTGCTGCTATGTTAGAGAATGTGCCAGAGCTCTCCAGGATGGAAATTCTATATTCTCTTGGTTATTGTGTGAATCTCCACCCACTGTGACAATGCCTTGTCAACAGTTGATCACATTTATATATATTATATTTATGTCCAGATGAACTTCCTTGCATATATCCCCCATCACTGATACCCCACACCAATGATCCACCCCTGCCCCAGTTGTAAACCTTCTGTGATCCAAAGCTTCTTCAAAAATGAAGCCAATAAAATAGCCAAATACAATTAATAGAAAATGAAATAATGGTAGGTTTAAATATAATACAAAAAAATAAAAATTTAAAGAAAACCAAAAATAAAATAAATTTTAAAATTTAGGATATTAAAAATAATGAAAAACATTTTTTTTTAAATTTGACATTTTGCCTTTCATCACTGTATTATCTGTTGTCCTGTATGTACAGTGACATTTTCTTCCACTTATTTCCCACTGTCTTACTTTTTTTCATTTTATTTTCAAAGAAGATTTAGATAACAATAAAGTCACATACAGAAAACAGTGGTCTCCCATATTCCCAACATTTCCCCCCTTTTCCCCCTTCCTATATTAATACTTTTTATATGTGGCTTGTACCTTGCTTACCACATTCAATGGTTTACATTGTTTTACATTTTAGATGGCACAATTTTATAAATAGTGATGACATTTAACATGGACTGTGTCCATCATTGCAAGATCATGTAGAACACTTTCATTGCCCACTACATACCCCATGTTCCATCTATTCTATTCCTCCTTCCCCCTTCCCTTGGGGTCCATGGTGACCACCTGGCTTCACTGCTTGGATGACAAGATTCAAGTTACTTGCATCAACCATGAGGTCTTGACACACTGCTTCATCATCCCTTATTAGGAACTGCCCATGCTCTCAAAAGACTCCCACCCTTCTGTTTGAGAATATATCGATTTGCCCCAGGATGGGAATCCAGTTCCTTCCCACTCATTATGTGGGTCTCCATCCACTGATGCAACACATTCTGGTAAATGATCACTCTCACATTCCTGAGAAGCCTGGTGTAATTTGACAATTTATGAACCCAAAAGGCAATATATGATATATAAAGACTAATTAAAGGCATTTTTAGTAAGATAATATAGCAAAGACAGAAAGATTGATGAGTATAATATATTAGCAAGTTTAGAAACTATTCCTGTTTTATATACATTTTTTAAAAATTTAAATCAGCAATGCAAAGTAGTCAGTAAAAGGTCATCTTTGTAATCCATGGGATGGAAAAAATTAGAAATTCCTTTGAATAAAAAATTGAATTTTGGCTTTTTCAATCTTTTGCAGAAATCAATTGCAAAAAGATTTTATTTATAATTATAAAAAGTTAGAATAACATTTCTAAATGGGAACATAGGAGAAAATTTTTATGATTTCTTTGAAGCAAATAACTTTATAAATGACAACATTAATCTCAAAGAAAAGCTTTGAGAAATTATATCACATTAAAATCAAGAAATTCTGGTTTTCAATATAAATATGAAATGAAAATTCCAGATTATGTGAATTTATTTCAATCACATGTAGAACAACAAATGGCTCATATCTAAAGTAAGTTAAAAAAAAAAACTTCCACAAATCAGTAACAAAGTACAATAGCACATATAAAACCTGATGGAGAGATTTGAAAAATCAGTTTACGAAAACAATATAAAAATATGCAAATACCTACAAAAATGTGCTCAGAACCATTATAAATATGTGAATGACTGTCATTTTGTTCAATTAGAATGGCAAAATGTCATTTTGGTCATTAGAATCAGACTGACAATTAAAAGTTTGGGCTTTCCTATTTTATTAATAAATGCTATTTATATGCAAATAAGAGAAACTCCAAATTTAAGGAAACTCTTTAATTAAGTTGGTTGGATAATTTAATAGATTTTTTATTTGATTCATAGACTCAATGTTATCCTGCCAGTTTTTTGTGGTTTTTAGATTTTATTTTATTTTATTTTTGGTGAAAATTATCAATGTGTTATTGGGATAGGGAAATAAGCAAAGATCAAAATGCAGCAAATATATTCCTTAATTAGACCAAGGTTGGGAGGTTTGTTCTTTTAGATATATGCTCCTCCAGTAATTGAGATAGCTTTGGTACATAAAGCCATTTAAAGAGACATATGGTCAGAGTAAACTGCCATGAAACATAATCATAGATGCATGGATATTTGTATAACTATAAAACACTCAGTTGGATGAATGAAGTATTTTTCAAATAATGTGGATAGAGTAAATTGTATATTCATAGTAAATTCATAAACTTGATGTCCACCTCACACCATATGCCAAAATGAAGTCCAGGTTTGTTTTGCAACCAAATTTGAAAGACTGTTTTGAAGAGAACATAGAGGAAAACTTCTTGATTGCAGGATTTATTTGACAAGATATAAAAATACTAACCATAAAGAAAATTACTGAAAATATATGACTACTCTAATGCTAAAGATAACTATTTATAAATAAATGTCAGCAGTAAGAGAGTGAAAATCCAGTCCAAGAAGACTCATTATAGTTGAAACATGTAATTGTAAAAGTTTTGTATCCAGATTTTATAAAGAACTTCTGAAAATCAGTGAAACACATACAATCCAATGGATGTATATTTTTTAAAAGTGATAGATTTCAATGTTACTTCTGCAATGATGAATTACAAATGTACAATCTTTGAAGAGTTGTACAACATAATTATTAATAAAGTTTGTACAAAGTAAGGTCATATAGAGACAAAGATACACACATCATATCAACAAAATTTTTAAATTTTGAAAATGATACATGGTTTTAAGTTGTGAAATAAAGGGGCTTCTTATACTAGAAGGAGCTTAATTGATATAAACATTTTGGAATCCAGTTTGGCATAACTCAACAAATATTCAATATACACATAGTCCCTGACCTTGTTATTCCATTTATAGGCACATCCTAAAAAATGTATGTCTATACTTACCAGGATATTCTGCTGATTACTACCAATATATGCTGTTGGTAGTAATACTAATACTAAATACTAAGAGTCAACTGAATACACAAAATCCAGAAACTGAACACATGAGATTGGTGGGAATACACTAGTCATCTAGACTCACAGCTTGTGAGAAAAGATAACTGTAGGCAATGCAGGATCAAAGAAGGGTTGCAACTGGGAGCCATGAGCCAAGAGGACATCAGGGTCGGTGTGAAGTAGGCTTTGTAATGACAAGGGGATGGGTGATACTTGGCTCCTGTGGGAAGATATGATTGGCATGTTTGAAGAATTTCAGGGGTTGTGAGGAAACTGAAGTCACTTAGGTTGAGAACCTAGGGTGGTCTCAGCTGGTTTGGTTGATAGGGGAACTAGTGTGTGTAGATGAGTGCGGAGCCTCTCCCACTGGGTGGGAGCCACATCTTCTGAGAACAGTGAAATGAACAATTAGGTATTTGTCTCCTTGTGAAGCAGACAGATGCCAAGGTAGCACTTTGATTTTGTAAATTAATTTCAGGCCATCTAATACAGACACCTGTACACCAATATTGGTAGTGGGATTGTTCACAATTGTCTAGAATTGGAAACCTCTAAATGTCCACCCTCAGTAGATTGTTGAATAATTTCTGAATATCCATGCAATAGAATATTTTTTAAGCATGAAAATAAACTCATGTTCAATTTTAAAACTTGGAAGAAACTGACAAGCATAATGTCAATCAAAGAAAAAAGATGCATAAAAGATGTATGTATATATATACACATATAAAAATATGTATATGTATATAATATTGTTCAATTTATATTAAAGTTTTTAAAAATCCAAAACATAATTCATTTTTAGGTATTGCAAATAACGGTGGCAAAACTTATTTCAAAGCAATGGATAATCACATAAATTCAGGGTGATCATTACATCTATGTAGAAAGCTATTTCCAATTGAAAGGAAATATACACAACTATCATGTGGGTTGATAATATTCCCTTTCTTGATGTGGATTGATGGTTGTGGGGTGTTATATTTTTATGCAGTTGAAAATAATATTCACATAAATAATATATATTTGTTAAATGATAAGTAATAAAACATTAGATATGTAACAAAGAACTGCTTATTAAAGCCAAAAGATATCGAGTTAATCCACATATCATTTAGGAGAAAAAGATGAGAAAATAAACAAGTAATCAATGTTTAAATTATCTAACATCCTTGGCTTAAGTGATGCATAAAATAAATGAGGAAACATATGCATTTTTTTAAATAAAGAAAAATGCATTTTATTTTCTAGCATCTAAGAAATATCACAAAAATAAACGTATTTTAATGTTAACTATTGTTTCTTAAGAAATCCTGAACATATTATTATAATTAAGCTCACATTCTTTTACCATATAGTTACCAATTGCAGAAATATAAAAAAGGCTGTAATTTCTTAGGAATAAAATTTTAACAGATCAAAAATGTCAATATCTTAAAATTGTTAAAACT
>PVKH010032331.1:0-12297 GCA_004027955.1 Chaetophractus vellerosus | reverse complement strand
AGGACAGTGAATTCCTCAGGCCACCACCAGACAGACTGGGCCAGACATATAAGCTCCCAGTATGTGCAAGAGGGTTACTCTGCTCCCTCCAAAAAGAGGACCAGGGATTGTAACTGGGAGCACAGGCTGGTTTCAAGCTGATCTGGTGAGGGGATGGGGGAGGGACAGCCAGGGTGTTACAAGATCCTATTGCCTTTAAATAGCATTTCCCTTGATTCAGTACTCACCCTGTTAATTCAACACTTTGTTTTCTGGAGCTTTAGGAAAGATGTTTTTGTCAGTCCATGCCCCCAAAATTCTGTAGGGGCAGGAGCCTTGAAGCATCTCCCATCCTGATCGGGGTAGGACTGAAAATTGATTTTTGACAAGGATGCCACGTTCAGTCAATTGGGAAAGTATAGTCTCTTTAACAAATGGTGCTGGGTAAACTGAATGTTCATACGCAAAATAATGAAGGTGTACCCCTACCACATACCATTAAAAAAATCACCTCAAAATGGATCAAAAACCTAAACATAAGAACCAGAATTATAAAAATCCTAGAAGAAAATGCAGGGAAGTATCTTCATTTTCATTGTTAAGCAATTGTTTCTTAGACTTTACACTCAAAGCACAACAACAACAAAAGATAAATGGGACATAATCAAAATTAAAAACTTTTACACATCAAAGGACTTTATCATGAAAGTAAAAGGACAGCCTACACAAAGGGAGAAAATAATTGGAAACCAGATATCCAATAAGAATTTAATATCCAGAATATATAAGGAAATCCTTCACCTCAACAACAAAAAACCCAATTTAAAAATGGGCAAAAGACCCAAATAGACATTTATCCAAAGAAGGTACACAAATGGCCAAAAAGCATGTGAAAACCTGTTCAACATCATTAGCCATTAGGGAAATGCAGATCAAAATCACAATGAGGTACTATTTCACACCCATTAGAATGGCTATTAAAGGGAAGCGGGGGCTGGCTGTAGCCCAACTGGTAGGGCGCCGGTTTACCACATGGGAGGCGCCGGGTTTGGTTCCTGCGGCCTCCTCGAGCGGGCAGACTGCCTTGAGAAGGCAAGCCGCTGCGGGCAGGGCAAGCCGCCGCCAGCAGGACAAGCCCCCGTGAGCAGGGCAAGCTGCTGCGAGCAGGCAGGCCGCCGCAGCGGGGGGAGACAACAAACATGGAAGAACGCAAAAATGAACACAGCAAGAACAAGCAGAAAGGGGGGTATATGTAATAAAATAAAATAAAAATAAACCTAAAAAAAATAAAAAATAAAGGGAAGCAGACATGGCTCAGGTGACTGGGCTCCCGCCTACCACACAGGAGGTCACTGATTTGGATGCTGGTGCCTCCTAAAGAAGACAGTGAGCTGGCACAATGGGCAGGCATGGCAAGCTGACACAACAAGACACACAAGAAGAAAAAATATAATGAGAGACACAACAAAGCAGGGAGCAGAGGTGGCTCAAGAGGTTAGGCACCTCCCTCCCACACCAGAGGTCCTGGGTTCAGTTCCTGGTGCCTCCTAAAGAAATAAGGAAGACAAACAGACACAAGTGAAAAACAACAAGGGAGTGGGAAGAAATAAATAAATCAATCTTTTAAAAAAATGGCTATTGAAAAATAACAAAAAACAGAAAATAACAAGTATTAGAGAGGATGTAGAGAAATAGAAACACTCATTCACTGTTGGTGGAAATGTAAAATGGTGCAGATGCTGTGGAAGACAGTTTGGTGGCTCCTCTGAAAGTTAAGTATAGGATCACCATATGACCTGGCAATCCCACTATTAGGTATATACCCAAAATAATTGAAAGCATGGACTCGAACAGATACTTGCTCATCGATGTTCACAGCAGCATTAACCACAATTGCCAAAAGATGGAAGCAACCCAAATGTCTAATAAATGATGAATGGATACTCAAAACATGGTATATGGACACAATGAAATATTATTAATCCATAAAAAGGAATGAAGTTTTAATACATGCAACAACATGAATGAACCTTGAAGACATCATGTTGAGTGAAATAAACCAGAAACAAAAGGACATGGGAAGCAGATGTGGCTCAAGTAACTGGGCTCCCACCTACCACATGGGAGATCCCTGGTACCTCCTAAAGCAGCAGTGAGCTGGTGTGACAGGCAGGCGTTGCAAGCTGACACAACAAGAGACACAAGAAGAAAGGCATAATGAAAAACACAACAAAGCAGGGAATGGAGGTGGCTCAAGTGATTAGGCTCCTTCCTCCTACATCGGAGGTCCTGGGTTCAGTTCCTGGTGCCTCCTAAAGAAACAAGATGAGCAGACATGGCAAATACAAACAACAAGGGAGTGGGGAGAAATAAGTAAATAAAATAAATCTTAAAAAAAAAAAAAAGGACAAATATTGTATGACCTTACGGACATGAAATAATTAGAATAAGTAAACTCATAGAGTCAGAATCTACAATATAAGTTACCAAGGGATAAACAAAGTATAACAGGATGTGTTCTGGGAAAAATACACCAAATGTGAGATATAGACTACAGTTAGTAGTAAGATTTTGATGATATTCTTTCATAATTTGTAACAATCGTCTCACAACAATGCAAGATGTTGGTGATGGGTTGATGTATGGGACCCCTGTATGATGTTATTATGCATGTTTGTTTTTTAAGTTCAAAACTTATACTATACACTTACTGTTTATGTATGTTCATGAATGAATGATAACACTTTAATAAAATATTTTTAAAAAAGAAAAGAAACAAAGCAAAAAAGTTGAAGGAACTTCAAAATTTTTTCTACAGTGTTTGAAGTTGACGCCAAGAAACAACAAAAAAATACTCTTAAGGCAAATCACCAGATACCCTACCTAACTTCCAGAAACATTTTAAAAGGTCTGGTATCCCCTTGGTTTGGAAGATAGAGAAACAGAGTGACACTTAAATTTTATTCTTTCTCCAAAACTAAGATGGAAACGAACATTTCTAAAATATCTGCCATCCTCTTCCTACTTTAGAAATTACTGAAGAGCAAGGGCCAGAATTGGGGTGCGGTAAGAAGGGTGCCTAGGGTGAAAAACTGAAGTGCAGGGCCAACCCTGAGAGTGAGTGATTCCTTCAATTTTGTGCTCCAGGCACTTCTCTTGTGGCATCCTAGTCCCAACCCTGTTGAGTGTCTACCATAAATGTTATTTGGGGCAAGAGAAGCATGCTTTGCTTATGAAAATCAGTTCTCATTCAAGTGAAAAATGCTATTGTCAGCTTCATCGCAGCATGAGCCCCAGAAATGGTATAGGACAATTTATTAAAATTAAAGGGTATATATATATACCCCCAAAGAATTGAAACCAGGGACTCAAGTAAATATTTGTACACCAACATTTATAGCAGCATTACTCACAATTGCCCAAAGGTAGAATCAACCAAAGCGTCCACCAACAGATGAATGGATAAACAAAATGTGGTATATAAACACAATGGAATATACTATTGTTCAACTGTAAAATGAAGTTCTGAGGCATGTTACAACATGGATAAACCTTGAAGATATCATGTTAAGACATAAGCCCAACACAAAAAGATAAAAATACTGTATGAACCCGCTTATATAAAATAGAAGTTAATTTCATAATGACAGACAATAGATCATAGATTACCAATAGCCGAAGGGAAGAAGCAGGTAGGGATGGGAGAAGGAGTTACTACTTAATAGGTACAGGGTTTTTGTTTCAGGTGATGAAAAAAAAAAGTTGGAATAACAGATAATCGTGATGAAGTACAATATTATGAATGTAATTAATACTAGTGAATTGTATACTCGAAAGCGGTTAAAATGGGAAACTGAGTTGTATATTTGTTACTACAATAAAAATTAGTCAAGTAAACTAAAAACTCCTTTTCCTATTCAATTTTGGTTTTGCAGTGCCTGACATGATAGAATGAACAAAGAACCATATTTCTCTTCAGTCAGGCCACTAAAGGCCAATCTTCATGAGTACCAAAAAGAAAAACTAAAAACATATGCACATACTTCAAGACAATTATATCTCTAGCAATACTGTGCCTGCAATCAGTCCCAACTTGTACTAGCTCAAAATTGCAAATGAAAGCACACTTACTTTGGTGTCAAAAGACCCATTTTCCAATCTCCACTCTCCTCTTTCTTGACCTCCCTAACCTTCCATTTCTCTACTACTTAAAATGAGGTGCAGATTAAAAAGTTCTTAAAACACTAAAACTCCAAACCTGTTCAAAATGAAATCACATCATTTTACCTTGCTTTCATAGGTGTTGTCAGGCAAAACACTTCGGCTTCCAGGAGCTTTCAAAACTCTAGGACCTTTTTAAACTCCAAATTCCAAAACACAAAGAAAGGAAGGAAAGGAAGAAAGGCAAAAAGATATTTCTCCACTACAAATGGCCCTATGTTCCATAATTATGTATGATAAAAGCTCCATGTAGCTAAGCTTAAAATACTGAAATTGTTACTTTAAATGTGAGTATTATTAAATAATTTAGTTTGCTTTTACCTTAAGACTAGGTTGCACAGCTAAACACTCGGCAGTCACAAGATACTAGTCCACACAAAAACAGTACCCTCAGCACCTGCCATTTTAAAAAGTATATTTTTATAAAAAAGATATTAGTCAATTACCCTTCACCCCTTGATAGGCTGTTTACTTGTAAAGGCTGCTAGGATTAGATTTTCTTCACTGGATCCCCTAAAAGATACAAAACAATTTATTTTCACAGATGGAACACAGATAGCTATAGTGACTGTTAGGGTCACAAGACAATTCATCAGGAGCCAGTAACAACTTATAACTGTTCTTACAATTTTGATTTAGAGTTTTAACCTGGTAATTAAATTACCTGTTTGAGAATACAACCTTGATTTTTGAACAATAACGAAAACGGGACACTTTCTCTGTTTACTGATAAAGGAAGAAATAAGTTCTAAGATATTTATTCTAATAAATAAACTGGAACAACCATTTGTACAAACACAGACGGGTGAAAATGCAAAACTGAAGGATTTAACTAATTCTGGTTCCCACAAAACATATCATTTTAAACGAGGCCCTTTTTCCTGAAATACTGCCCACCCCTGATTAAACCTAATAGCCCAAAAAGCAAATGACAGAAATTTTGTGTCCCCCCACCTCCACCCCAGGGGCCTCCTTGCCATTGTTTACTTGAACATTCATGGGTGTGTATGAAATATTTAAAGCATTGACTAAAATTTTCCGTAAAAGCCTATCCAAAGTCTAAAAGTCTTACTATTTAGAAAAAGATTCATCACCAGACATTTAAAAGATTTACTACTTCACTTATGATATTCTGGTTTTTCTACATTTAATATTTAGGTAGGAGGTGGTGAAAGGGAGAGAAAGAGAATGTAATTAGTTTTGCTTGTAAAACGTTCATCACAGTTGTAGTGCCAACTGAGCTATATAGCCTATTGGGGGTCTAATAGATTTCAGGGAATTATAGTTTGAGTAACAGAGGTGGGGGCTGTGGTGGAAATCAATAAATGGCTACTACTTCTTTGCACAGACCCATATGGAAGTAATCAAGCGAAAGGGTGGCAGCTGGGGCCAATAACAGTCACCTGCAGTTGAGGGACATGGGGGTTTCAGATGGGTTTTTAATGCTAATTTCCTACAGAAACAATGAGCTAGAAAGAGCAGAGTAACAGACGAGGCCGGATGAAGAGAGACCAGCCAGAACAATGGCTGCACCTGGTGCTGGGAGCAGAGGGACAGAGCAGGCACGCGCCCGCCGGCAGCAGAGGGCACATCTGTCACCCTCAAAGTGGCCCATCCCCCAGATCTTCCAGCAAGGCAAGTAATGCAAGGTTCCTAAACATTAACAGCTTGCCACACAGCAACAGGTTTGAGTTTTTAAGGCTGCTGCATTCTGTACACATATCCTTCCCCGCAAGAATTAGTTAAGGCAGGGTTCGTTCCCACTCTGTGTGGGGAGAGACATAATGAAAATATGCAAGAAACACATTTTAACTCTTTTAGTTATTTTGACTTTGATGGGGGGCGGTGAAGCAGCTGAGAAAAAAACACATGGAAAGAAATCTTTTTGAGTTCTTCATGCAGTGAATACCATGCCAGCTACTTTCTAACTGGACCTTTAAAACCCACAGTGATAAGCTGTTTTTACTCCCAGCTAACAGGTTAGAAAACTGGGTCTTAGAGGTGAAGGTTAAATTTGCTCATGGTTACATAACCCAATGCCAAAGCCTACATATAATCTTTTTTTCTTTCTTTTTTTTTTACTCTTGGAGAAAATCATCTTTATTTTAACATTTATAAGAAAAATGCCATTAAGTTTTAAAATTACCTGAGAACCAGTGGATGAAACATCTTCCCCTGGAAGACGGGGGATAAAGAAGGATAGCAAACTAAGACTTTGGGCCATCACAGTTTAGGAAGGGGAAGGTAAAAAGAATAGAATGTAGAGACATATAATCTTTTTCATTGCCTTTTCTCCACCTGTCTTAACTACCACAACCAAATGAAAATGCATATTCCATTCACTTTAGAGCTCCAGTTATGAGAACCAATTGCAGAAAAATGTACATACATATTCTGTACAGAATTGTACTCCATCTTCCAGGCACCTCTAACAAACTCCTCACAGCTTCATGATAACAGGATTTCCACTAGTTGTTTTAAACAAAGCACAAACAGTTGCTTTCTGCAGGTTTTGGCAAGCTTTAGAAAAGTAAACCCACATGCATTTTAAGTTTCCCAGCATAAATCTGTGTTACCACAGACCTATCAGCCAGTGAGAATATAAAAATCAGTTAAAATAGGTTGTTTTTCAGCAAGAGACAGCCACCACTAATTCCTATGTTTACTGACTTGAACTTGGAGGGAAAATTAAATAACCTACACAAGCATCATAGTAGAAACCTTTTAAAATAGAGCTTCCTGTTATAAATCAAAAGTTAAAAGGGAGGGGTAGGAATATGTATATATTTATATAAGTATCTCAGAAGCAAACAATTACTCTTGGATTTGGAAAGAAAACAACAAAAACTTAATAAACATTAACACTGTGTAACTATGTATTTGGAAAAGGAAAAAAAAAAAAGTCTGGTTGACCTAAGGCAGTGAGGTCTAGTGGAAAGGGAACCTGTCCATCCATCCACCACGCTCCTTCCAAACACGAAGAGCCCAAGTTCTTCCAGTCCTTAAGTCCCAATCAAATGCTACCTCCTCATGAAGTTTCTCTGGATCCCTTCTGTTGACAGCAATGACAGCAATGTTCAAGAATTATCCATCTTTGTCTCATTTTGTCTTGTTGCTTTGAATAGTCTCTTTCAGGATCCAGCCATTTGCAAAGAAAAGAGGATGGGTTTGGAATGGGTTTGAGTTATTAAACAATGTGGATTCTGGGTATTTTGCTTCCTGGTAGCTTTCTGGTGATGGTTAGTAGACATTGGGAGGGTAGAAAAGTAGAAAAAGGTAAATCTCCTTGCTGCTCAGAAGTAGAATCTTAAATTTTCCCTGAATTGGAGTCATATGAAGCTTACTCCCTGGAAAGGCTAAGCTGAATCATCATTCATACCTCTGGTCAATTGCTTTAACCAGATGACTAGCTTTCTGGAAGTTGGACACTTGGGGGAAAGAAAACCTGCAAGTGATCCTGGATGAAGTCGCTTTACCTTTCTGGCCTTTAGTGTTTTCACTGTAAAAACATCTGGGCCAAGACTTAATCATCTTCATAGTTCATCCCACAAAACCCCCACCCCTCCAAAATAGATTTATCCATTTTTGTGCATTCTTGTACATTTTATCTCCTTCATGAGACTTCACCTTTTTAATCTCTTACCATATTATCAACAATTTTAGGAAAATTTCTTCTTTACACTGTAGTAAAGCCTCTCAGAATGCTTTCATAGTCTTCTAAGAATATGATGATGATCTTTCAATACTCAAGCAAAGATATTTTATTGCCTGAGTAACAAGCCACTACTCTCTTAAAATTGTCTAGTCCTAGTAGTTAATCAACCACCTTTACTTGCAGTCAATGGATATTCATATATTAAAATGCATATTTATCATTTCTAATGTTTCTTGACACTCTAGAATCAAATGTTTTGTTACTATGGCGGTACCGCAGTATACAAACCCTTTTCTTAGTAGGTCTTCACAGTAAACCTCAGCCTACACTACTTTAGCAGTAAGCCCTTTTCTCCCCATTCATCTCTGGAAGCATGTCTCCTGGGGTGCAATGAAAAGTGTTTGCTCACTGAAGGAGCACCATATATATGGAATATAAACACTATATTCTCTCGACTATTCAGACAAGTCCCCAAAGATGCTAACTGAACACTGCACTTACCAAAACCAAAATCCCAAAAATTCTTACTAAATTATTTAGTCAATTTGACATAAGAGAAAACTTGTAAAAGAGCTATTTAAAAACTCCTTAATACATCCAAATACCATGAAATCTGACTACAAAGTTAAAGAAAAATTGAATAGTATTGTACTGTCTTCTTAAGATAATTACCCAATTGAAGAACCTTAAAGAATAAAAGTATTTTTAAAAGTTTGAGAACTAGTAAAATTTTCAAGAAAGAAACTGCAAATTAAAGTGTTGTCACTAAGCACTACAATTCAATATATCACTCCTGCTTGTTGATTGTTTTGAGGTTCTTCTGTTGAGGTATAGTCTCAATAGGCTCATTTGCATTACAATACTTAGAATGCTTTCCAAATCATATATCATCTTAGCAAAGATAGCATATAACATTTATAACAGATACAGATGACCTGGCAGGTGGGTACAGTGAGGATGGATACCTTAAAAAACTACAGCTGTAGACAAGACCCACTCTTAGTTCAAGAGTTGAAGTAAAAAATGTAAAAGGTTTAGGAACCTAATGCAGCAGAAAAATGAACATCTAGGAACTTCTGAAACTAATTTGTGTGCCTTCTAAGTGCCAGACAATTATTTGCAATAATGAGATAAAGCAGGAATTACACAAAATCGAGGCTCAAAGAGAGTAAGTAGCTTGCTTGAGATCAGAGAACTAGTGAAAAATGGCTATAGTATGTGTAACTTCCAAACCCATGCATTTCCCGTTAGGTAACTGGATTTGGTGTGGATTTAGAGGCCGCAACAACATGAATATATTGCACAGAAATAGCAAAATGCTAAAATATGCATCACAAACTAACAAAGACTGTAGAACACAGTAGCTGTAAACATATGAATTTATTGCATCACAAAACAACCCCAAAGTCGCAGTTCAAATCAGATGTGTTGACATTACTTGTTTACTTTGTACTTGATTTATTTTGTAAACAGAAGGAAATAGCATAGGGGCAAAATTAATAAAAAAGAGCTAAATACATCAAATCTCTTTTGGTTGTAATTTGCATGAATACACTGAAATAAATGTGACAACAGGAAAGAGTATTTTTTATGAGCCATCTTTTTAACAACAGCCTATTTGTAAAATTTCCCTCACATAAGGACTCAATAAGAAACACTAGAAATATTTGTGGGATTATTTTTTTTTTAAGCTGTAGAATCCATACATTACATCTGATTATTAACTGAAGTTTCCATTCAAAAAAGCATGGCATTCAAATATAAAGGGGGCATTTGAAAATGAGACAGAAATACGAACAAAATGAAGCTTCAAATAAAAACTGAGTAGCTAAAGGCTGAACTCATCAAATATCAAGTAACATTCACATCATTATAATCTGAGACGAGCTTTGAAAGGCAGAATTGCCCACTTTAGCACCCCTCCCCAAACTAAATTAAAATGTACTTACCCCAAATACCCAGATTACAATAATCCAGATAATTAATATACCAAATTTATTTGAAATAGATATTAAAATGCTCCTCTTTTTCTCCTCCTAATCTTCAAAGCCCAATCTGAGACCAGCCTTCCTCCTTCTTTCATTAGCTGGACATGTGTCAGCTCTCTCACATCTGCAATTTCTCACTGACTAGAGCTGCCTGTCCCATTCCAGGGAAACACAGATGGATCCCAGATGGGAAGGTCCTGCCAAACAGACCAGCTCTTCACCTTGCCAGAATCCCCAGATACAGTCTCTCTCTGTCTCTCTTTTTCTTCCTCCCTCCCGCTCTCTCTCCCTCTCTCCTTCTCTCTCTCTTCTACCCTTCCAACCCTCCCTGTTACCAGGGCTCTGTGCCAGCTGATGTCACTAAGTACACACCTCCCAATGGCTCCTGGCCAATCTGACATTAACTTGTTAAATACGTGTAATTTGTTTATGGCTGACAATAATAGCAAGGATATTGTGAAAAACCTATCTGTGCAAGTCCCCTAACATGTATAAACACACAGACTTATAAAATGTGAACATTAAAATATTTAACAATTACCATTTAAAGTCCTATATATTGTCTGGTTTCTACTATTGTTTAATAGCTAATGTTCAATTTTTAAATCCTACATATGACAAATTCCTAATTAAAATGAATTATTAAAAATCTGCTTTGAACATGTGATTAGATGAAAAATGTAAAGTTGCAAATTACTTTGGGGAATATAAACAGAAATGTATATAAATGATTCTCAGATCCAGACTTGTTAGCACTGTGAAACTGGCACATGATTAAAATAAGACAACACAGGCATCATGGTTCTGATGCTGTAGAGATTATACATGAAAATGGTAAATTGTTTTAAAATAAGAAGGTGGAGAATAATATAATGTTTAACATTAAAGGAACTGCTAATGTAAGTTTCAACAATGAAGAGTCAAAATCAAGAACATTTTTAGAAATGTAATGATGAGAACTCAGGGAGAAGGACGGTGGTGCTCAAGGTCATAGTATATCCCTTTATACCCTCAATAGCTAGCACACAGTAGCTGTTCAGCTCAATTTCTGTTAAACAATAATTGATCACTGAAAATTTATACTGTACTATTACCATTGGAGTAAACTGGGTGAAGGGTCCTCTGAACCTTCCAGTGCATTTTTTTTTGGCAATTTCCTGTGAGCAATAATTAATTTTTTTCTTTTTAAGTTAAAGGGGCGGGGTGAAGAGGAGGCTTGGCTGCTTCCTAGGTCACATTATATGGACACAATTTAAAGTAAATCTATATGAAAACAAATTAGAAATTTAATCTTCCATATACACAATCAAACAGGTATGGCTATAATTCTCTAACCTCTAATTTTCTACCATACTTGGAATATCTGCAATCTGTAAACAATTTTTCTGTCAAAGCAATTTTTGGCAAATAGGAAAGAACAATGTTTCTGTCAAGGGCAATTTACTGACTGGATTTCAGGTCTTTAGTTCATCCCAGTGGTGGTGGTAATAATAGTAAAAGCAGAAGGTTGAGTGCTTACCATGACTGCTCACTGTCAGAGACTGTTCTAATTCCCTGAATCTTCACAAAGAAATTACATTATAGGGCCTATAGATTTTATCATTATTTCAACGCTATAGCCAAATTTATAAGGCACAAATAGTTTAAGTAACTTTATTAACATGTATAGTGTTACAAGTTTAACACTTATTAGCTTTTAAATGCCAGCACCAGGAAGTCAGGATCCATAGCCAGAGCAGAGCTCTAAACCACTAAACTCTACTGTCTAGTAGAAAAATGAATCAAAAGGTGATTCTTGCTGTCCTGGATCACTCATTCAGGGGGAAGTTAGTTACTATATCATGAAAACACCCAAGTACCTCTAGGAAAAGGTCCACATGATGAGGAACTGAGATCTCTTGCTGACAGCTAGCATCAACTCATTGGCTAAGTAAGTGAGCCATCTTAAAAGCAGACATCAAACCAATACTATCCAGGTAAGCCACTTAAGATTTTTTTTTTAAAGATTTATTTATTTTTCCCCACTCCCTTGTTGTTTGCATGTGCTGTGTCCATTTGTTGTATGCTGCTCTCTTGCTAGGAGGCACTGGAAGCTGAACCTGGGACCTCCCATGTGTGAAGGAGGCACCTAATTACCTGAGCCACCTCCACTCCCTGCTTTATTGTGTCTCTCATTGTGTCTCCTCGCTGTGTCTCTTGGTTGTGTCATCTCACTGCGTCATCTTGTTGCGACAGCTTGCCATGCTAGCCTGTCGCTCCAGCTTGCTGTCTTGCTCATCTTCTCTCAGAAGCACCAGAAACTGAACCTCCCATGTGGTAGGCAGGAGTTCAGTCGCCTGAGCCACATCTGCTTACCCCACTTAAGAATTCTGACCCATAGAAACCGTGTGATATTATAAATGTTTATTGTTGTTTTAAAAAAGAAAAAGAGGGGCCGGCTAGATAGCTCAGTGG
>PVKH010032330.1:0-12189 GCA_004027955.1 Chaetophractus vellerosus | reverse complement strand
TGCCAGCAGCCAGAGAAGGTGTAGCATGTTTTTGGGACCAAAATTCCTCAATCTGGCTGGATCTCAGAGTTTGACATGAATGGACAGAGGTCAGTCTAAAAGAGGAAAATAAGGTTCAGATGCAAAGGGGCTTGTGCATCCCTTTAAGGAGTTCAGCCTTTTCCTTGAGATCATTGAGAACCCATGGAAAGATTTAAAGTTGCAGAGTGCTATGGTCCAATACACTTGTTACAGCAATTCTTCTGGCCACAGCAGGGTAAACCAGCATAAAGGAGGCAAGGCTGAAGTAACTGTAGATGAGGATTGTTGCTCAGTCCCTACTGGAATAGCTAGAATTGGCAGTTAATGTTGGGGGGGGGGGGGAGAGATAAGAAATAATCATTGTACTATTTTTCTATCAATATTTAAAGGCTGAATTATTTCCCTGCCTGGTTAGTTGACAGCTATTTAGTGATCTTCCCACTAGTTTCTCCCATATGCATCCACACTTGCTGCTCTTCTTTCCACTCTAAAGACAGAACTTACATTTTTAAAATAAAAATAAGATTGCATTACTCCCTCACTTAAGTTTCTTCACTGCCATCATATTACTCTTAGGGTAAAGATGAAATTCTTTACATGCTTTTCCATCTTCTGGATCTTACCTAACAAGACAGCCTCTGGCATTATCATTTCCATTCTTCCTCAACACACAAGCCACATTCGCCCTCCTAAGGCCACTCTCATTGACTTAGATTAGATTAGTTCCTCTCTCTTAAATGATCTTCTATCATTTGTCTTTTCCCTCTTATTACCAGCTGATATTGTAAGTAATAGTTGATACATTCAACAATACAGTGAATTGAACTGACACAAACCTTCCTTTCCTTTACAAACACATTAAAATGGTGGATGAAAAGAAAACAAAATGAGAAAAAAGTTTAAATGCACAAACAATCTCAAAGGAAGGAAATGGAAATCCCTAGGTATCAGCACTGAAAAAGAAAAAGCATTAAAGCTAGAGCAACAAGCAGAAACTCACACTGTTGCAGTAATTATGATTTTTCTTTTTTACCCAAGTTTAGAGCCAAGGGGCTGGCGGGTAAGTTTTAATGTCTATAAATGGATGCCAGGAGACAGATGTAGCTAAAATTTATTTCTGTACATAAAGGTTAAAGCCACAAAAAACTGAAAGCTGTCCCCCACTTCAGAAAAGAGAACCAGAAAAAGGTTGGAAGTGTAAAAGAGAAAACTTTTATTTTTCCTAGGTCTAAGGTAGAAATAAAAAGTCACCTATGAAAAATACAGATCCTAATCTCTTCTATGCATAAGTATTAAAACTGAATTTTCTTTACTCTATTGTTGGTATAATCCCAAGCCAAGAAATAAATATGAAAACTGGTTTAGGACCACTTGGGCCACAGCATAAATCCATTCAAAAATCTCCCTGCAAAAAAAAAAGAAAGAAAGAAAGAAAGAAAAACAAAAATCTCCCTCTAATGGCATTTGCAGAATCAAGGACACATGGAATTCCTAAGGAATAAACCCTCCTCCTGTACAAATTTAGTCTGAGTTCATCCCAAATCCATTCTTTCTCAGCTGCTCCCCGGGCCTTGTTTGTTCCTCTTGATTCTTGGAAAATAATCCTAATAGTGGCTCATACTCTGCTCATAGTCAAAAACCCCAGCATCAAAAGTGCAATGTATACCTATAAAGATCAAAGTTGACACACATAAAACATCAATTAACAAAGAGATACTACTACTACAGTCCATTGTCCAGGATGGAACTGTTAGAGCTCTGCCTTTCCCAGGAGCTCCTCACAGTGTGAGGAGATGTCTTCTCCTCAGAGTAGAATCTGATCAATGAGGGAGAGGAGGTAGTGAAAAGACAGCAGATAAATTGTTCTCTGATTATCCTCCCACCAATAGACTATTCCAAAATACAGTGTTCCATGGAGGCTTTCTATAGATAAGCACATGGCTGAAAACAAGCTGTGTTTTGTTGTAAAGCTGTGGACAGCTCAGTAATATCATGCCTTGTATTTTCTTATTCCTTCTGTTTCACTTTCCTTTTTTTTTTCATATTCCATTTTCACCGGATATTTGCCCTCAGTATAAGGTTAGCATTTAAGCTTTTACCACAGGTACTGTTTTCTAGGGAATCTGGGCTAAGGTATCTCATGAGGAATCCAATCACTTTCACAAAATAATATTGCAAAAGCAAACTCCTAACATGATGGATTTTCAGCAAATGCATCATAAAATCTTCACCAGTAAAATAAAAATAAAACAATCAGAATGTTTACAGTAAAAACATGTTGTAGCCCTTTACAAAAATGATGGAGTAAGACACTTCAGGCCTCCGTCCTCCAACAGAAATTTCAGACAATTAGCAATAACTGGTAGAAACATCTACATCACTCCAGAAAACAGCTAACAGACTTCAATAACAGGGCAAGCATCAAATCAAGAAAAAGTCTACTTTCAAGCAGTAGGATCTTGTGGCATATCATGCACATTCTGTGAGCATGAATGTCTGGCCCAATCTGTCTGGTGGTGGCCTGACGGTCCCACCATCTCAGAACTTGCCCTGCATGTAGTAGGTAGATCATAGCATTGTCCAACAGAAAGCTGTGGGAGAGAAGTCAAGTGGCTTCCTGGGGCAAAGGATTGCTGGCTGTAGGGCATAGAGTGCAGTGCACAGACCAGACCATAGCGAAACTCTTTCCTAGGGAAGAGGGAATTCCCGGGAATGCATGCAGATGTACAAGATAGGACACATCTGCAGAAAGTATCAGGGTAGCCCCTATGCTTTGTCCTTAGCTATTCTCTAATCTCATTGTCTGGATAAACTCACAATTCAATCTATAAAGACTAGAAAAGGTGTTTTCTTTTTCTTTTTTCCTTCTTCTTCTTTTTTTTTTATTTTTATTTTTTTATAAATCCTGGCATTCAAGTAGAGTTCTGTCACAACAGTAGATTGATATAAGCTTAAAGAACAGAAGCCTCAGAGTCTAAATTTTAGGGATACCACTTTAAAATATCAAAATGTCCAGGTATCAACAAAAGATTACAAAACATACAAAGAAACAGGAAGTGATGGCACAAGCAGAGGAAAAAAAAATAAAGCATTAGAAATCATCAGTGAAGAGGACCAGACTTGGAACATATTAGATGTTTTAGTTTGCTAAAACTTGCTAGGAGCAACATACCAGAAACAGGCTGGCTTTTATAATAAGAATTTATTAGGTTAAAATCTTACAGTTCTGAGGACATGGAAGTGTCCAAATCAAGTCACCATCAAAAGATGCTGTCATGCCAAGTTGCATCTGGGCAATTAGGCACATGGTAGGGCATTATGGTGGCTCTGCCAGTCTCTGGTTTCTTCCCCAGTCTTACTTTCTCCCTGAGCTCAGTTGTGTGCTATCAGGCATATGGTTTATCTCTCCCCTCTTCTCTGGGCCTTGCCTCTAGACCTCCTCTTGCTCACCTCTCAAAGGCTTCTTTCCATGCCTCTGTGCTCTGCTGATTCCAGCCTCTGGCCTACAGACTTCTCTCTCAGCCTCTAGGAGTTTCTCTGCTTCTGTGGATTTTTCCCTGTGTCTGTGGCTCTTTATTCCTCAGTTTATAAAGGACTCTAGTGAGAAGATTCAGACCCATCCTGGGTCATACCCTACTAATGTGATCTAATCAAAAGGAAGACTCATTAACTGATCTAATCTAATCAAAGTTTCACAATTGGTTCAATTTTTTTTTTAAGATTTTTATTTATTTTATTACATATCTCCCCTTCCCCCCCCCCCCCCCCCCCCCCCCCGCTGCGGCGACGCGCCGAGACTGGTCACTGCGCAGGCGCGGCTTTCCCTGCTTGTGGGCGGCTTCTGCTTCCATTCACGGCCGGCTTTCAGTTCACGGGTGGCTGGCTGCGCTCCATCCGCGGGCGACCTGCCCTGCCCGTGGTGGCTCTTGCCCTGTCCGTGGCAGCTTTTTGCCCTGCCCACGGCGGCTCTGGCCCGCCCATGGTGGCTTGCCATTCTCAAGGCGATCTGCCTGCTAGGTGAGCTCCCCGGGAACCGAACCCGGGGCTTCCCTTATGGTATGCCGGCGCCCTATCCACTGGGCTATCCAGCCAGCCCCAATTGGTTCAATTTTAAAACAATTTTCTGGGGTCCACATAAAAGACTCAAACCAACACACCAGACAAAGAACTAATTTTTTAAAAAAGGTTCTAAATATGCTCAAAGAAGTAAAACAAAACATGGACAAAGAACTAAAGGAAATCAGGAAAACAATAGATGAACACAAAGAAAATTTCAGCAGAGAGATGAAAATTATGAAAATGAACTATACAGAGCTGAAGACCAAAGAAACAGAAATTTAAAAATTCCCTAGAGGGGTACAACAGATGACTGGAGCTGACAGAAGAAAGAATCTGTGAACTTGAAGACAAGACAATTGAAACCATCCAGTCTGAGAAGCAGAAGAAAGAATGAATGAAGAAAAGCAATCAAAGCCCGAGGATCTGGTGGGACACAGTCAAGCATATCAATATTTGCATTGAGGGAGTCCCAGAAGGAGAAAAAAGAGAGAAAGAGGAAGAGAATATGTGAAGAAAGAGTTGTTGAAAACTTCCCAAATTTAACAAAGAGACAGGAATACATACATCCAAGACTCTCCGTGAACTCCAAACATGATAAACCCAAATAGACCGATGCTGTGACATATTATTATTAAACTGTTCAATTCCAAAATATAAAGAGACAATTCTGAAAGCTACAAGAGAAAAGCAACATGACAAATACAAGGGAGCCTCAATATGAATAAATGACAATTTCTCATCAGAAACCATAGTGGCAAGAAGACAGTGGAAAGACATAATTAAAGTGCTGAAAGCAAAAAATTACTGACCAAGAATTGTATTTCCATAAAATCAGTCTTTCAAAAATGTAGGAGAGGTTAAGATATCCTCAGATTTTAAAAAATTCTGAAGGAGTTTGTCACCCCTACACTAGCCCTACAGGAGATGTTCAGGGGCATTCTGCAGGTTGAAAGGAAAGGACAATAGAAAAGAGATCAAAGCTGCATGAAGAACTAAAGATCTCCAATAAAGGAAATGATAGGGGTAAACATAAATGTTAGTTCTATTGTATTTTTTATTTGTACCTTCACTTTTTGCTTCCTACAGGATCTAAAAGGCAAATGAATAACATGTAATGAAAAATCAGTGGTTTTGGACTCATAATGTATAAATATGTCATTTGTAACAAGAACTACATAAAGGTGATGGGACAAAGGGATATAGGATCATAGTTCATTTATACTATGGAAATTAAGTTGGTATCAAAGCAAGCAAGATTGTTACACATTGAGGGTATTTAATCTAAGTTCCTTGCTAACAACAAACAAAATGTTGGAGAATGTGCAAGCCCACAGAGTCAGAAAACAGAGTACAAGTTTTCAGGGGTGGGGGCAAGGCGAATGGGGAATTAATGCAACATAGATACAGGGTTTCTGTTTGGGGAGATGGGAAAGTTTTAGTAATGGAGGATGGGTGAGATTAAGGCAATATAGTGAATAAGACTAATTCCCCTGAATGATATGCATGGGAATGGTTGAGATGAGAAAGTTTATGTTGTATATATGTTCCCATAATTTTAAAAAAAGAAAACAACAAAAGAGACAAAGAAAATCGAATGCAATACATGACCCTGGATGGTATCTAAGAGGGCAAGAGAGAAGGCTGAAAAGGACATTACTGGGACATATGAAAAAATTGGATTATAGGCTATAAGCTTTCTATCAATATTGAATTTCTTCATAACTGCACTTAAGGTATATAAATAAGTGAATATCCTTGTTCTTAGGAAATGTACATGGCAGTATTAAGTATTCAGGGATCATGATGTATACAATCTACATGCAAATGTTCAGAAAATCAATCAATATATAGGTAGGTAGATAAATACATAGGTAGCTAGCTAGCTAGCTAGATGCATTGAAAGATTGATAGATAAATTGATATGGCAAATGGCACAAAATGTTAAAATTGGTGGATCTGGGTATAAGGGGAAATAGGCGCATTTTGGAGTTCTCTGAGTAAGGTTTCTATTACTTTTGTAACCGTGCTTTATGTTTGAAAGTATTTCAAAATAAAAAGTTTAAAGTTAAAAATATATGTATACATATGTACGTAAGTATGGTTGTCTAAATATATATATTTACAGGTTTGGCTAAAAACTGATACACTTTAGTTTGGGATTAGACACTTTTTTCCTGGGTGCTTAGATTTTTTTAAATCATTGGTTTATTAATGGCTAAGTAAACAATAAATATTTGAATTTTTTAAAACCTGTAGGAAATTATTAAAGAAAAAATAAGAGAAATCACATAGAATGAAAAGGACAGCATGAAAAAAAAGTAAGCATATATGAAAAAATATATTAAAAATAACCAAATAGATTTTCTTGGAATAAAACTATAATCTTTAAAATAAAATAGGCAAAAATCTTAAATATCTTAAGCTAATTAATCATAATTAATCAAATACAAACAATAGGAAAATGGAAATTAGTCCTGAGAAAAGAGATAATGAAATGAAAAAGAAGGAAGAATGGGTAAAAGATATTGAGAACAGAGTAAAAAATTTCAAATAAATAGACAAGTATTTTGAAATAAGAAATTAATAGAATAGGGAGAGGCAAAAAAATAAAGTTGTAATTGTTGAACAGAAAAAAATCATTGTTCTTCAGATTGAGAAAGCATACTAAGAATCAAGACTGATAAATAAAAGTTAACGCATACACGGGTAAATTATGGTAAATTGAAGAAGCACAAAGATAAAGTGGAAATACTGACAGCATTCAGGAATATGGAAAATTGCAAACAAAGGAACAATTATTATACTGACAGAAGATGTTACATTAGCAAGATTGACATCAGGAAACAAGGGAATAATATCTTCTTAGAATGAGAGAAAATAAATGTCAACCATGAAGTATATAACCACTGAAACTATTGTTGGGTTTAAAGGTCATATAAAGACATCTTCAGATAGATAGAAGGAATTTAAAATCCACAATTTTACTGAAAGAAGGTCTATGATACTCAGTTAGTTAAAGAGTATAGTAAGGAAAAAGGAAACTAAAACCAGAGGTAGGAAGTTGTTGCAAGAAACAATGATCAACAAAGAAATGAGTAAATATGTGGTTAGATTTAAGTAGACATAAATTCTGAGTAATGATGATTAACCATAAATAATGAAGATAATAAAAATAGTAATTTTCTTAGGATTAAAATAATGTGATTTGATAGACAATAAAGACATGGAAAATGGAAGGGAAGGAAATTTGAGATTAAAAATAAATCTTGGCCACTACAGATTAAATAAATTATGCATGGTATAAATTTAAGGGTAAACATAAGAATAATAGAAATATGATGACTATATTTTAAAACATAATATAAAAGTAAAAAGAGAATTTCAAAAAAGTGATAAATCTAACAGAAATAAAAAATGAGGAAAAGCTTATTAAATGAAAGCACAGAAAATTTTAAAAAGATATATTTCCAAAAAAAATCAGTCGTTAAAATTAATGTAAACAAATGACATTCACCCATTAAAATATACAATATCAACAAATAGATAAAACTTAATTCTGCATCTATGTTATTTATTAGAGATATCCTAAAGCATTTTAAAGGAGAGAAAATTTGAAAGTAAAAAAGAAAAGTTGTTACTATGGATGTGATAAAAGGTCAGTTGAAAGACAGGGAAAAGAAGGAGGATCTGTGAACCTGAGGATGTTGGGCTTTCAAAGGATAGGTTTTCAGTGAGGTGTGAAAGCATTAGAGTGAGAAGACAGGTTGAGCCATATATATTCTTACTGTTAAGTTTCAATTGTGGCTCAATTAGGATTTCCATTCAAAGCAAATGAAACATGTAAATTGGCAAGGAACTGAAGTTTTATCAAAGTTAGTTTACTTTGAAATGGATTGCAAAAAATAATGTGTAATTTTTATAGACATTTTAGGGCCATTCTTTCCTCTGAATACTTGCTGTGGTATAACTTACGAAGAAGGAATATTACACGTCTCGGGTGTCTGTCATTTAGCATCATGGCTAAGAAAAAGTACAGAACAAAGATATCCTAAAATAACATGGTTGAGTGTTTTTAACAAGTCTATGAATTGATTTACAGTTTCATTGGATTTTTATTGGTAATATGACTTTGAAAATGCAGTCATGGGCACATATTTTATTGAACAGGCACTTAACTCAGGCTAAATCAACCAGATGTATTCAAATGATTAGTTGGCCCGATAAGAATATACATCCGGTTTCTACCTGCCTCTTTCAAATCCTAATAATAATCATAACCTGACAGTTATGGAGCAAATTAAGATAATTATCTGAATCATATTAGCAAAAAAGTCCTTTTACCTGGAACACTGAGCCAGTAAAAACTTCTGGAACTTGAGATGATTCAGGAATGTTGAGTTCAAATTTGGCCACAGAAGGTCAATTTGGAAAATAAGCTTTTACACAAATTAAAAATGCAAATAAGGGGATTGTGGCCTGCATAGGAGTCAAGGACAACAAACCCAATTGAGAAAGAATATTTTTGTAGAATCAAGGAACATATTGTCATTAAAACTTCTTATTTTTTAAAGGACAATTATATTTTCTAAGAAATATCTCATTCCATTGCCAAATTCCCAAATAGAATGTTTCCATCACCCCAAACAGAAATGCCAAAGTAATATCTTTGCTACTTTATTTTATTTGACTCTAATAGTGTTAAACAGAACCTAATAAAATCCTAGGTACATAGTGACCTGAATACATTATAGCTATTATTACTCATTGTTTTATTTTCAGTGTTAGAAGCCTCATTGTCAAATTGATCGGTAACATTGTAAGTATCAATTAATATTTCTTCTGAATTTACTGAGTTTAAATAATTGCCTCGTGGAACAACCAGTTCATGTAACTGTAAGTTGAATTTTATATGCCTGCTTCCTGGAAGTTCTAAATTCCTACTATGGTTATCAAAAAGCCCTGTTTTCAATCCCCAGACCTCTCTTCCTTTTCATAACTATCATCTCTCTATCTCTCAACTACTTAACTCTGTACCTATCTACTACCTACCTAACTATATCACATTAAGTATGAGTTCCATCCCTAATTCCATGTGTGAGAAAACTGCAGTTCAGAGACATCAAGTAACTTGCTTTTGCCACACAGCTAATAAATAGGAAAGCCCAGAAATGTCCAACTCCAAATCCATAGTCTTAGCTACTACACTGTGTTGCTGCAATGTATCCTCTGACATGGAAGTCAAAACTATAACTCGGTTCTCTTGCAAATTTCTGCCCTCCACTCTTGCAAACATTTTTCCACATTCCCAGACTCACATCACTTTTCATCAGCCTTTGAAATTTAACAAATTCTTCATTTCTTGCTAAAATGACATATTATTCATTACAGTGTTTCCAATTCTTCCCAATCTTAAGTGATTTTTTTCTTTTTGCATGATTCTCAAATATTGAGAACTATTATTTCATTTATCATTAATTACCTGCATTTTTGTGTTTTTTTCCCACAAGAACTCTCTCCGCTACTAATTTGTGAGCTTTTTGATAAGAACCATCTTACTATTTTTATATCAACTAAAATTCCTTATTGTCTCTACAGATTTGTAAACATAAATAAAGGATATGCTATCAATTTTGTTCAGTTCAAACATTAATTTTTGACTATATATGTACGTCTTCTGAAAATGGAAATTTTCAATTTTAAAATTACAAAAAATATATTCACACCTGCATTTTGAATATTACCAAACTTTAAACAAAGGATCTAGATCAAAATTCAAGTAAGTTTTAAAAGGTCTAGATTAGAAAGTAGAGAAGGTCGAGAGTATGAATATGCACTGTGGTAATTGGATGAATGGGTTATATTTGCAAAGAAGTCTGGAAGACCTTTGGATGGAAAATAGGAAAGAGAGATTTAGGCTTGATTCTCAGGGCCTTAAATACCAGATATAGACTACCATGAAGGAGGGGAACAGAGGCTCTTTTATTTTCTTGGGTGAGAAAAGAATTTACTGGAGTAGAAGAGACTCAGTGGACAAAAGTTGATTTAAGCATGGAAGAATAATTTTAGGTTGAAACTTGTTTTAACTTTCTATCCAAATTTAAGGGAACTGGACAAAAATTTTCAGAAACAAGTGCCATAAGAAACTGAGAAAATCAATACTAATGATACAACCTTTGAAACAGTTTTGAAAAATCAAGAACTACATTTCTGCTATAGGAAGCACAGAAATTGTTCTAAGGCAGTTGGAAAAGGAAACTTATTTCGGTAAGAAAAACACCATGAATAAAGAAGGTTGGGAGATCAACTTCAGTAATTATGAAGTGGGTAATATAACTGTGAAAGAAAAATATCCCAAGATTGGGCCATACAATGGAAATCCACAGTAGAGTAGCAGAGCTTAGGGGTGGCATAGTGGCACAGAATTTGAGGCCGACAGGGTACAGAGGCAAACATCAAAGGCTGCCAAATAGAACCAGCAAGTCATCCAAAACCCTGCCAGGAAATGGAAGGAAGTATGCAATTCCAACAATTCTGCTAGGTGAAACATAGAGACAGGGACTACTTCTGTTATTGTTTATTGTTCTTGTCGTTGTCATGCCTTCATTATTGCCTCCTTGGCTAATGTAAAAGCACATATTAGATAACTTAAAAGAAACATTGAAAGTCCAACAAGGTTATAATGCCCTTATGATGTTCTTGGACAACTTTAAAGTATTTTCTCAATTAACAAAATGCAAACAAAAACCCCACAAAAATCTCTAACCTCTCTGAGCCAGAAGGATTCTCTGTTGAGGTGTAATTTCCACGAGAACTTCATGCTTACAATCTCTTCCCAGCACAGTCCTTTGAAAACATGCTTCTCCATTGGATTGCACCCTCTGTGTCCACCACACAGTATGCTAATATTCACCAACAGTTTCCCTTCTTTTCATCTTGGGCTTGAGTTTGTTATGCCAGGTCTTCTGTTACACTTTCTGGCCTCTACACATTTAATGCCAACTTCCAAATAGCATTTAGGAGAAAAAAAAAATGCACCACCTGTCTCTGTTTCTAGAACTCATCCCATTAGGCAGGAAGAGGTCAAAATTAAATTTTCATCAGAAGTGAATTAGTAGGTCTAATGTGATTTTGAAGAAATTCAAATGCATATATCAGCCTCTAGATGAGCTGATTAATTTCAGGCTTGCACACCAGCATCTACCCCTAGCCTATATTCCTGTTTTGGTTAATTATTTCTCCCAATTACACTATAAATTCTACAATGTAACTCTGTAGCACCTTCTTTGTAAAATAAATCATTATCCTTTGTCAAAGGAATGCATAATTGCAACAAAAAAAAAACAGTTCAAAACTGCTTACAATTGGCTTTTTTTTACATTTGACAAATACAGAAGAGAATAATTTCCTAATGACAATGTATAACCTTGATTTAAATGACTTATGCACAGTTCACATATATGCAGCGAAAATAATCTTCCTTCCTCAAAACAGCTCACGCTGCTGACAAATAAATTTGTTTATGTTGAGAACAGTGTACATTTATAATTCCCTTGTCTTTTTTTATAACTTCATGTATCTTACGTCTACTCCCTTTTCACTTCATTGCCCTACTTTTTAAACCAAGAGATCATTTTTCATCTGTGATAACCTCTTAAAATGAAATTTCATGTAAGTCTAAGGGAAATAAAGAAGTATATCATTCAAATTGGGAAGATGAACTGGCCGAGAGAGGGTTACTGCATTCTTTCCCTGCCTCTCAACATACACAACATTAACACAGTGGGCATAACCAGATGGAGCAGGAGGTAATAGCATACATTGCTACAAATAGCATTTTAAGTCCTGTAGACCCTCCAATTACATACATTCCAGTTAAGTAGGCTTCAGTTTTGCTTTGTAATCTTTTCACAACAGGTAAATGTTAAGTCTGTGAACATTTCGAGTGTTTTATAGGGGGGCTTTCAGGATTTACAAGTGATCTGGTCCATTAGGTTCCCCACATACTTTCAAGTCTTCTACATTAAATATCATTAGGTAACTTATCAGAATGAATTAGAATCCAAGGGGGGTGTAGGGCGAGGTAGGTCTTATGGATGCCATTAAACAGGA
>PVKH010032329.1:0-12190 GCA_004027955.1 Chaetophractus vellerosus | reverse complement strand
GGGGGGGGGGGATATGTAATAAATAAAAAATAAATCTTTAAAAAAAAAAAAGAAATGCCATTCCCAGCTTGGGAGGTGGGAAGAGTCAGTATTCATTTGGACTGTAACGAAAGAGGAATTTTAAATGCATAAATAACTTTTAAGTCAGTAGTAATTTTACATGTCTCTAAGGTGAATTTTTTGCTTGTCACAAAATTAAACCAAATTGTTCCAAATTGCAGAGACATTACAGAAAAATTTCAGGAAATAAAAATGTCTAATTGATTCCTGTTGGGTATTGAAGAATTAGTCATAATTGAGAATTATTGCAGTTCTAAATTCTGTGCTTTTGATGGTCATTCACCTTAGTCATACAGCTGGGTGGATGATGTCAAAATAGTTGATGACTCTTTTTTTTGACCATTTGTAAGCATTTCTAATGAATAAGGTTTGAGTTATTTGCATGCTCTCACAAACCATAATGAAAGTAACATTTTAAAATATAAATAAAATACTTTTATTTCTGAGACATGATGTTCTGAAAAGCCAAATCCCATAGCTGTATATTCAATTAGATCTTACTGAATTGGGACTTTATTATTAGGTAATGCTCAACACTCAAGCTCACTGGAGATATGTCTAGAAAAATTGTATTTTCTCATAGACAAAAGATGAGACTTTGGATGGAAAAGCATAAGATATTCACAAAATGATGACGTTTAAATATATTTTATAATTAATATTTGTGAGTACTATGGATATTACAGATATCATCCCCCCCCCCCCAACTAGTCCTTCATTGAAAGGAAATTTGAGCATAATATCAAGGACTATTATTTTGGGATTCATATAAAAACAGTATACTATACAGTGCCATTCCAAAGGATAGTTTCTAAGCTTGTGTCATGTATGTCCATACTATTTACCTTTTTATTTTATTATGTGAAAATCTTATAACATGTATATTAGGTACCATATTTCAATGTTATGTGCTTTCCCCCCTTCATGAGATTTAGTTTGGAATTTACATTTCGAATCAACATAGCTAGAAACTTACAGAACCTGTGGTGGTTTATTTATTGATAATAATTAATAATATTATATGTAAATGTGATATTACCTAAGTTGTGGGTGGTTATGAGGATTGAACAAATGAAGAACCATATTCTGAGCTAAGTCAAGTCATAGATTAGGGAGAGCTTACAGAGTGTTAACTATTGCTTACCATGGACTAAGCATTGCTCTAAACTCTTTTTATGGTATCACATTTGATTCTCATCACTATCCTAAAGAAGATACTGCTATTATCTCTACAAATGAAGAACCTGAAGTCAAAAGTTTAGTAATTTACCCACAGTTTAGTATTTAGCAGGCCTGGGAGATGAGCTTAGGCAATGGGCTCCAGGGTCTGTGATCTCAGTCACCATAGCATACAGAGAGAAGAATTTACATATGTAACTCGTCTTAATATTATGATTCAGGATATTTTTGGACAAATTATTTCAATGCTTTATAATAATAGATAATTTACTTTTTTACGTGAGAAAACTAATTTGCTCATATAGAAAAACGAATGTGCTTAAATTAGAAAGAAAATTATTACCCCTAAATTTGGGGTGCAGTACAAAGAACATTGAACTTAGAATTAGGAATTCTGAGCTCCAGAGCCATCTCTATCTTTATCTAGAGCTGTGGTTCTCTAACTATACTCCCAGGTACCCTGGGACATTACAATGAACCAAAAGGGGAACTATGAGATATTTTAAATTTTTTGACATCTATTGGGCACTGCGCAAACAACTAGCTCGAGGTAGTTCACAGTTTTAAGATTAGATCTCACTTCATTCTCTTCAGTTACATCATATCTTTGTGAAGTTGAGCTTTCAACAGTTGCTGTGATAAAGAGCAAGAAGCACATGAAAATAAATGTGGAACAGATAATGAGAGTGACAGAATTCAAATCTGATTCCAATTTTTCCTTCAATTTACATGAATGATTTTTTTCAAGTGGTGACTAAGTTGTCAGGGCATAAATAGCTCATTAAGTTGTTTGAATGTAACTAGTTAATAAACAGAACTGTTTGGTATTTCTTTTGTACTAAGAGCATCATGAAAAAAATTACTGAGAACCTATGGTCTCTGTGAACTAAGAAATTTTAGGAACCTCTGGAGTAGAAGTTTGGTTTTTGGCATACTGATGCATATTTTTCTCCACTTCAATTTTTCTTATCTGAGAAATGAATAGGCTGGAGGAGATGGTTCAAATTCTAGTCTAATTCTAATAGTCAATGATTCTACAACATGCAGAGAGTAATTTAGGCTACTTCAATAATTCCATATATAATTCACATACAGACAGAATGTTAGCTGTTCTATTTAGAAATCTTCAAATATGTTTTAATTAAATCTTTGAAAACAAATGAACTGCATGATGTAAATGACTTAATCATTTTACAAATATATCTAAGCTAATTTTTTAATCTACAGAGCTCTTTTTTGAGGGGTGAGGGGCAGTCAGATATTTTCTTCACTGGTCAACATATTGAATTAGAAAATTCCCAGAGTAGTTGAAAATCTGGAATTGTAAATATTGGAAAAACTAGAGAATCTGAATTACCTAAGAGTATATTGTTGGATGAAAAGTTAAAATCAAGAACAAGAAGCCCACTGTTTTCAATAAAACTGTTGGCAGACAACCATATCACAGTTACCTTTATTTTTATTGCCAACCTACATAATGATGTGCCCATTTAGAAAATCTTTGAATATATGTCTATAAAAAATAATACTTGTTACATGAAAAATAGTAGGTACTTATTAGGTATCTTTCAAATAATTGTTGATTCATTCTTTTTTGAGCTACAAAAGGTTTGTGTTTACTTGGCACATTTTTTTTTTTTTTTGCTAAAAATATGGACCAAAAATGTGGGTGTTATACACATGTCCGACAATTAACACATTTGCTTCTCTTGCCAATACACAAAAGAAAGAAGAGTGCAAACTATTTTTGAGATACCCATATACTTGCTTGGGTTAATGCAAACCCAAGCATTTTGGGTTTGCATTTTGGAAATGCAAAAAGAAGTCTCCTTTCTTCTGCCTTCTCCCTCTTGCTGCCACATAAAGCTGTGCAATGGCAGTATGACTCTGCCATGAATGGACTGTACTCTCTTGCATAGTACATGCTTACTACATGTTTGCTGAAGTAAAACCAACAAAAGACCAAACCAATTGCCAACCATTCATTTAATTCTATGTTTAAGTGTATACATGGAAACAATTAATTCAAATTCTTTGTTGATCATATGACTATGAGATGGTTCACAGTTGCTTAGTCTGGACAAAAGTTGTGGAATACTTAAATAAATATATTAGGGTTTAAGGTATTTCCTTTTTTTTTTTTTACAGTAATTAAGACTTCCTCTAAGTAGCAAAGAGAACACATGATGTTTTAAAATAAAAACATAGACCAATAAATATATAAAACCTTGGAGATCATCTTCTCTAGGGTTCCAAAACAAAATGTAGATGGATTATGTGTCCTTGGTTATCACAATAACCAATAGTTGGGCATCAACTACAAAAAAAAATCAGCAATTGATATTTTTACAAGTAAATTGAATTGGCAGGTACACTTCTGCCCATTTTTGTGAGCTGTCTATTCAGGTGTTTGTATATATTTGTTTCAAATACTTACAATAGCTATAAATCAATTTAATTAAGTATATTAGTTAATTAGAATTCTGGAAGTCAAAATTCTGGCTGGGCAAAAAACAAGGTATGTGGCAGGGCTGCATTCCTTCTGGAGACTCTAGAGAAGAATCATTTTCCTTGCCTCTTCTGTCCTCATTTCTTGGCTCTTGGCCCTGTTTCACCTTCAAAGCTAGTAATCACATCACTCTGATCTCTGCTTCCATTGTCCCATCTCCTTCTCGAACTCTCATGCCTCCCTCTTTCCCTTGGTAGGACTCTTGTAATTCCATTGGGCCCACACAGATCTGCACTGTCCCTTTTCCCATGTAAGGAAACATAGTCAGAGGTTCCAGGGATTAGAACATGGACATCTTGGAAAGTGCACTATTTTGCTTACTACATTAAGGTATATCCTGTTTCATTCTAAAAAGAATTTTAGGAAGCAGTGTGAATACTTTATGAAGCCTCTGAGTTTAGTAAAGTAACTCTCCTTTATTTGGAACATAGAATTCAGGCTTGCCTTTAGTATTATTATAAATCATACACGAAATGGCTCTCACCACACATTTATTTTGTACAGTTAGAATTCACAGCAAGAAAATGAAATAAGAGATTTATAATATAAAAGATTTTGTACATTTGAAAAGTTTTTAAATCTGAAGTTTACATTAGGTTTCTGCTTACCTGAAATAAACCTGAAGAATATTTACAAATATTTTTATAGTAAACGAGCAAAATGAATAAATGATCTTGATTAGAAGTTATTGCTGATGAGCTTCTCCAACTTTAGCTTGTGCTCCAGGAAGAATTTCTTTCATGTCCCAGAAAGGGCTAAAAGTACATTATCTGTTGGCAGAGCATGCAGAATTTGGTGGTCTCATACAGAGAATTCAGCTGCCAACAAGAATACAGATACTGCCAGAGAAAAACAGCTTTAATATCATACAGCCATTTACTTCCACAGGAAAAATGGTTGGAAAGCATTTTTAGAACAGAGGTTCTTGAACTTTAATGTGCATAAATATTTCATGAAGAATCTTAAAATGCAGATCTGATTCAGGTCTGGAGAGACCAAAGATTCCATATTCTTATGAGGTTTTAGGTGATACTGATGGTGGTCTGTGAACCACATTTTGAATAGCAATGTTGTAGACCATTTTGGAAGGATGCTAAGTCTTCTTCTGAAAGCCTTATGAAAGCGTGGTCCTTAACATAGTAAGCTCTTCAGTGAAACCAGAAATTATCTTGGGAGGATGTAAGAAGTAGATTCCACAGCAAAGATATGGTGAGACTGGGTTATCACCTTTTCTTTAGTGAGGACAAACCGAAACTATGTATGGATAAGAATTGTCTGCATACACTTACTTCAGTTGTGAATATGAACATGTTGTAAAATGAATATAGTTCACATTATAATGCATGGGTTTATTCATTCTCAATAGATCATTTTTTAGTTTGAAGAATCCCTTAAAATGTTGTTATATTCTAGTCTATTTCTAGAGTCAAGTTATTCATGTTCAGAATGGGCAAAACTAGGTAAACACCATCTCAACAATTTTGTTCTTCAAGATGAACTTTGGTGTGTTATGGTATTTATATAATTTCTGCCAAAGTGCATGCAGGTTTTTTAGTTATCTGATTTCATTTGACAGTTTTTTGAACTTTACATATTCTATCCACCATCAGCTAACATCATAATTTCAGGAGGGCTGATGAGATTGGCAACGTTTCTAATATATCTGCACTCATTAAAGATAAACCTTTACTAGGGATAAATGTAACCTTAGGGCCATTCATGGATAGTTTTGTAAATCAAAGAATGTAAAGCGCACAACCTCCAGATCTTCCTTTCTAATAATTTCTCCAATGAAAGGAACCAGGGTTTCTTGGAGAACTGGAACTAGGACTAGGACAGGTAATATGTAAGATGAGCATGCAAGACTTATGTGTAAGAAGGTAAGGAAGCGCTAAAAAAAAAAGAAAAAGAAAAAGAAATAGATGGGCAATGTCAAAGCAGCACAAGAGCCGATTGAAAGAGCTCCCAATGCCCAAAGCTGGAACAATCTGAGCAACAGAATAAATAAAGCAGTAATACAGTATTAGATTATAGCAAAAAGTATAAAATAAATATCCATGAGTCTATGACATGTAAATAAATGCTTGAATAAATTAATAAGTAGAGAAGAAAAAAATCTCCCATGCAGAATTCCGCATAGATATTCCACCCTAAAGGAGGCTGAGCATAACTCCTTCCTCCTTAGGTGAGCTGTTCATAGCGACTTTCTTATGAAAAGCACAGTATGGAAGGAGGAAAAAGAGGGTAATTTTACAATGGAGAAACCTAACAAACACTGCTGAGATCAAGGTCAACATCAACAGACACAAATTATGTAGCTAGGGTGTCCCGTTGATATGATATGATAAAAATGACAATTTACCACAGCGATCTTCCTCCCCCAAATTCCAGTCTGATTATGAGAAAAGCAGACAGGTTCCTATAGAGAGGCACCCTACAATACACCTGGGCAGAACTTCTTAAAAAGTCCAAGTCATCAAAAACAAGGAAGGTCTGAGAAACTGTCACAGCCAAGAGGAGTCTAAGGAGACATGATGACTAAATGTAATGTGGTATCCTGGATGGGATCCTTGAACAAAAAAAGGACATTAGGGAAAAACTAAGGAAATCTGAATAAAATATGGACTGTAGTCAAGAATCATGGATCAATATTAGTTCATTCATTTTAACAAATATGCTATTCTAAAAATTTAAGATGTTACTAATAGGGGAAACTTTGCAAGTGGGGATTGTATATTATTTGCTCAATTTTTCTATAAATCTCAAACTATACTAAAAATACTCTATTAAAAATAAAGAAACAATGATTGGGAGAAAAAATAAGAATTACTGATTTTCTCTTATGAACCTGGGACTACACTTATAACTTTGTTACTCTTATCTCAGGAAAATATCTGCCCAGTCTAAATGAATAACAATCTTCAAGAGTGTTGCTAGAGGAGACATTTATATCAGAAAACAAAATACCTTATATTCAAAGCTTTAGAACCCCTTTTTCTCTTGCAATACAGCAAATCAGTGTTGGCACAGAACCTGTGAAGTAATTTAATCTTATACTATGTTAGAACCATGAATTTTAATTAACTGGCACATGTAAGAGGGGTTGTTTTCTTCTGATGCTTATTTAACATACTTCAAGATGAACTTGGTGTGTTATGGTATTTATATAATTTCTGTCAAAGTGCATGCAGATTTTTTAGTTATCTGGTTTCATTTGACAGTTTTTTGAACTTTAAATAGTCTATGCACTATCAGCTGACATCATAATTTCAGGAGATCTGATGAGCTTGGCAATGTTTCTAATATATCTTCACTCATTAAAGATAAACCTTTACTAGGGATAAGTGTATCCCTAGGGCAATTCATGGGCAATTTTGTAAATAAAGGGGAAAATTAACCCCAAAACACCTAGTTAAATTCATCTATGAGCAAAACCTGCTCTTTTTGATCAGCAGCCAAGTGTTTCTCAGTATCCCTCAGAACACCAATTCCATGTGATCTAATGGTTGTTCTGCCAAGATTGGGGTCAGAGAAGTTTGGGGAAATCTCGGTTTTTAACTAAATTAAAATGGGATACTTTTCCCCCAAGACCTATAATATGCTAATGTATTTTGTGATTCTTAAAATTTATATAATTTCCCAAGCTTTTCTTACCACAAAACTCATTTTCAAAGAAAACTTATTATCCCAAGGAGCCAGTTTCTATGGAACTCTCTTTGGGAAACCTTGGTCTAACACAGTGGTTCTCCATGTTTGGTTTCATGACCAGTAGCACCTGGAGAGTTGTTAGAAATGCAAATTCTTGTACACCATCAGAAACTGTTGGGTTGGGACCCAGCAATCTGTATTTTGACAAGCTCTCCAGGTGCTTCTGAGGCACACAAAAGTTTGAGCACCATTAGTTTAGGAATATCTCATATCTTGAATTTATGCAGCAACATTGTTAATTATTTACCTTTACTATAGTTTGTTCCCTTCAGATGGATTGGTATCTTCAAATATGCTTTATCTTGACCTTTGAAAGAGCTCTCTATGAATTCTTAGAATTTAGGATTGGATCAGTGTACTATATAGATTAAGAAGACTAAATTAAGGCAAAAGACTCTTATTCTATAAGAAGAATGTATTCAAGGTGGAATGAATGAGGAGGTCCCATCTTTTAGGTTGGACATGAGGAAAGAATGACGTTTGGGAAAAGAGCCATAACTATTTTGTTGTGGACTATGAGAAAAAGCTTTTCTTTTAAGGTCTCAATTTTCTCAGTAAAGATAAAGAAGGTATACTAGAATGGTAATGTAAAATTTGTGTAGTTAGGGGCCACATATAAAGTAATTAAGATCATGAGTTTGTATCCAGACTAGTGGGTTTGAAGTCTAGCTCTACCTTGGGGCAATTAATTAAATTCTCAGTTTCCTTGTCTGTAAAATGAGAATAATAAGAGTACCTATATTATAGGGCATTTTAATTATTAAATTAGTTTATTAACTTCTTTTAAAGCACTTAAAACAGTGCTTAAATTCAGTGTAAGTGTTAAATTAATAAAAGAAAAAAAAATAAAAGAGTTACTAGGGGATCAACCAAATATGAATAATATTGATTTCAGCTTTATATTGGTGACCACATGAGGGTTCTCTTTGGAATTAAAATGGAAGTGAAAGTTTTATAAATTTATCATATTTTATGATATTATTTTTAAAATATTAATAAAGCAATACAAACACATGATAGTTTTAACCTGGTTGCCTCATTTATTCATTCAATCACTCCATAAATGCATATTAAGTTTATATAAGTTATATATAAGTTAAATTATATATATGTCAAAAACCTGCCATATAAAAAAAAGATCTGAAAATGAACAAGACTTGGTTGGTTTAGAAAATTTTCAATTAATTGGTTCTGAATTTAAGATTATTTTCTCTTTTATATTAATTTTATTTTTATACAATCTGGTTTCATAGTTTTATCTTATTTCTTAGATATGTTATATTTCACATATCATATAATTTTTTCTACAGTTACTGATCAGAGAATAAGTTTGATCAAGAACTTATGATTTCCCCAAGGCTTAGAATAATCAGTCTGTTTACATTATTTATTTTGTTTATTCGGTATTTTTTGTTCAATATTATTTAATTAATTTCTTTTTTAAATATTTTCTTTTCTAAACACACAGATTTTTCCCAAATGCAGCTACGCACCCTGCTTCTTAGAGTACTTGGTAAAATGTTACTGTTTATATCATCTACTTTGTAGTTCTGGCTTTATCAGTGGGTATAAAAGTGATTTGTGGGTGTTTTGTACACTTTTGACTTTTGCACATGCATTTCTTTTTAACTCTACATTTTGTGACCTGACTTCCAGAATTCCATCTATTGTTAACACTTCATTTCTGAGCTTTGCCTCCTCATTGATCTCGCCCTTACAATACTGGTTAATTTTCTGTTTTACTTTGCTAAAAGCTGCCAAGGCCATGTACCAGAAATGGGTTGGCTTTTACAATGGGGATTTATTAAGTTAAGAGCTTACAGTTCTGAAGCTGTGAAAACTCCAAATCAAGGCATCATCAGGAGATCCTTTCTCCCGGAGCGGCAGATGTGGGCCACCAGGCACAGGGCAGTGTCTACTCTTCTCTCCCCTCTCCTCTGGGCCTCTTTGCTTTCAGCTTCCAGCTAAAGTGGCTTCCTCTCAGCTTCTGTGTTCCATTGAGTTCAGCTTCTGGCACCTGGGGCCTTCTCTCTCAGCTTCTGGGTGTTTTCTCACTGAGCTCCTGTGTGTCTCTGTTACTTCTTCCATCTTTTTCATTCCATTTAGAAGAGGCTCCAGTAAGAGGACTGAGAAACACCCTGGGTCACACAACCTAATCAAAGGCCCCAGCTACAATAGGTTTACACCCACAGGAATGGATTAGCTCTAAGGACATGATCTCCTGGGGTCCATCCAGCTTCAAACTGTCACACTTTCTCTGGAAGATTGTTTTGCAGTGTTACTTAATTGTTTCAGGTGTGTATGCTTCACCTCCAAATGTGTTGTTAAGCTGCGAGAAGACAGAAAGCTGTGTTATGAGAGTTATCTGTGCTGGGCAATTTTTTAGAATAGATGATCTCAGGGTTTTTTGAGTGATAGATGAGAAATAAAATAATTGCCTGTGGATGCCAAGATTTTAAAAATTTACTTGTATATAGTGCTCTACACATATTAACTCAACTGGTTCTTATAATCAGTCATCTGTGGGGATAGAATCCTGGCTCCCATATTCACTGACTACATAGCCTTGGACAAGATAATTAACTATTCTGAGTGTCAGTATTCTCATGTGAAATATGGTGAGGGGACTGTCCACTAAAAGTGTTTTGTGAGGATTAAATAAAATAGCATTTTTAAAATTCCTGGGTACAGAGTAAGCATTTTTTCTTTACAATTACAGATTTTCCTAGAAATCATTTGATATATAATTGGAGAAATGAAAGTACTTTTAACACCTCTAAGGTTTTCATTTATAAACTATCTGGGAGGGCCTACTGATTTACATAATGGGTTGTCAGTCAGGGTTAATGAGAACAAAGAAGAAAACAACCTAATCTGAAAACTTAAATATTCATGGACCAGTAGGAAAGCCAAAGTGGTCTGTCAGAGGAAACAGTGCCAACAGCTGGGTTTGAGGGGAGAGCTCTCAGCATATAAGCACCTTACAAGAGAAAGAATCAGCAAGCAGAAAAGACCACACCCATACATCACAACCCTAGATGACAACTAAATTAGCCATGCAGTGTTTTCTGCCCCTCTCATTTCACAGGTATCAGCCCTGTAAAGATCCAAAACAGAAGTTGGAGAATTGGAGAAGTGGTGAAAAAGAAAAGCCTACCATGGCCTCTCCCCTTTCATAGCCTTCCAAGGTGAAGTTAGCCAGAAGAGGTGATGAGAAGACACTTTAAATAAACTTTAGAATTCTGGTATTTTGTGGGAGTTGAGTTTTTATTACCTTTGAAAAAGAGACTTGTAGTAACCAGTTATAAAAAGTGCCTCAAATTTTGTCTAAAGGTGAGAACAAGTCTTTGGGCAGATTTGAGTAGAAAAGAATAAAATTGATTGCTTTTTCTGCACCCTACTGTATCCAATCATTCAATAAACAATCAATACAGTTTAATTTATTAATCTTTATTTAATTTATAATTTCTTTGCATCCAGAGCAGAAGATAAATTATTACTTACTAGCTTTGAAAAATTATAGAGGAGGCATATTTAGGATTAAATCTGGGAGCAAGGTTCATGCCAGATATGCAGATGGAGCCCTACTTCTGAGAGTGGACATCTTTCTTTCTTTGGTATCAGGGGGTGAAGCTTATTCTCATGTATACTGTGTTAATATCAAATATGGTAATGATGTGTTCATAGTATAAGTGATTAGACTAGGGAATTATAGCTTTTCCTAGGTTAATACAAAAGGCATGGTAGGAGGTGGCTGAAATAATTCAGAAATGACATAAGTACCCAAGCAAAAGTGGAGTTAATGGAAAAAGAGAGGAAGAGATGAATCTCAGCGATAGTCTGAAGGAAAAATTATAGTACTTGTAGCTAATTGATAAAGAGATGAAGGAAAAGGAATGGTCAAAACAACATCAAAAATTCAAAGTTTCATGGTTGTGTATCAAGATGCTTGTTTTAGTTTTTAAATCCGTGTACAAAAATAATTTTGCTTCTCTAACAGCTTAATTAATATTTCCTGTCCCTGCTTTTGGAGTGCTTTGCAATGCCAAGGGTTTGGGGTTGGGTATTAGGTAAAGAGGGTTAGGGTTCTTTTTTATTATCTATCAATGCTAGTGTTTGCAAATATAATTACATTTCCACTTGACCATTGCCCTTATCCCCATTTTTTTCTGGCATGAAAGGCCACCAGAACCGTAAGGGCCCACTTCTCTGTTAATTTTTCTCTTAGTGACAAAAACAACTGCACATTTCAGCCTCCATTGAACAAATATAGTACACATAAAGCTCTGTATCCATAAGCGTACTTACAAAAAACAAATGGTACACTCAAATTAATGTAATTCAGGAAGAGTTTATTACAAAGGAACTAATTACAAAGGTGTGGGTGACTTTAGGGGGACAAAGGATAGTACAGGTACACAGGGCTAGCAGTATTAAAGCTGCTACCACCCCTAAACATTAAACATGAGGGGAGAGGAAGAGATTACCGGAATCTAGAAGGAGACGCAGTCTAGTTGTGAAGGCCAAATTGGAAAGAGCAGCAATCACTCAAAGCACCCAACCAACCAGAGATGAGTTTTCAGGGAGATTGTGAGGGTAGAATTAATAGCCTCATATCACTCCTTCCCTGTTCCAGGGCTGTATTTGGCCAAGCCCACCTGGGAGCCAGGAGGCAGAAAGCAGGCTGGAGAGGTGAGGAGAGTGCAACTGAAGGGGAAAATGGTAGATATCTGA
>PVKH010032328.1:0-12186 GCA_004027955.1 Chaetophractus vellerosus | reverse complement strand
GGGAACCAAGCCCAGGACGTCCCATGTGGGAAGCAGGCGCTCAACTGCTTGAGCCACATCTGCTCCCCAGTAGCACATATTTCTTGAGGGTTTGTTGCCTTCAGACAATAAACTTGGTATTTAATTTAAATAAAATGCACATTTAGGAAATGTACGTATGAGCATTTGTAGCATTTTTTTTGAGTGCTGCATTTTAATGGAGAGTTTGTAATTTGTAAGCATGTACAAATGATTAGGTACAGTAGATAAAATACACATTTAGTTAAATTTCCCCTGAATAAAATAGTTTTCAAAGAGCTACCAAATTAAATCTGAACCCAAAAGGTCAATTCAATTGATTAAGTATGCTTATGATTCAAACTAGGGATGAAAAGTAATAACTAAGGGTCAAAGGAAGTAATAGTACATATTTTTGGACCTTAGGTGACTCTAATTCAGTTGATAGTTTACTTTCTCCTTGTGAAAATTCTTTTTTTCTATGTATATATAATTTCAGGAATGCACACTTAATCTAGGAAATTAATGAAAAAATCTTTATCACCAGCTATGAACAACTTTTAAAACTTCCCACTGCCTAGTGGAAAGTTTCATTGTTAGACTTTGCTGTCTTTTTGGCCATAAGATAGCTAATTCTGAATTAGTTTTCTCTACAACCTTTTTCTATTTCTTCTATTTTTTTTGTTCTCTCTCTTGTTTTCTTCTGCTAATGAGACCAGTGTAATTTCAACTTCCTATGCTTGGAACTTTGGAAAACTTCTTCCTTCGCCTCATCTCTAATGAGTCATTGTTTATAAAACTATTTAATATTCCCCAGTAATGTCACATATAACTCATTCATGTATTAAATCAACAAAATTTAAGCTACTCATTTCCAGGCACTATTGTAGTGGCTGCAATATGGCAATAAAGTTTACCATCACTATCACTCCCATCATGGAGTTTCTAGTGAGAAGAGATAAAGATTGAAATATAGTAGTTTAAATAGTATGTGCTTCTCCTGAATAAAATATGAAAGTAAAACACATGTCTTTCTTCAGGCTCAATAAAAATTCACTCATTCCGAAACATTGTTTAGAGAAAATTCCAGTTAAAAATAAGTTTAACCTTGAGTCGCAGTTCAAGTTTCTTGAATGTACTCATTGACACTGTGGTTAAATTACTCAGTCATTCATCAAATGTTACTGAGCCCTTACAGAGTGTTTTAGTTTGCCAGAGGGGTGCAGATGCAAAGGAACAGAAATGAGTTGGCTTTTATAAAGGGTATTTATTTGATGTAAAAGCTTACAGTTCCAAGGCTGTGAAAAGTCCAGCTCAAGTCAGATGCCACGTGTTGAAGCAAGATGGCAGGCAATCTCTTCCTGGTCTCTGAAGAGAGCTAACAGGCATAGGGCTTATCTCTTACGAGACCTCTTCTTTCAGGTTCTGCTACTCTGCTTTTTTCCCGATTTCAGCAGTAAGCTATCAGGCAAATGGTTCATCTCTCCCAGAGGCCTCAGTTGCTGAACCTCTCCTTTCTGTCACATGGCAGGGTCAAAAATGGCAGAGATCTCTTTTCTGGCATGTATCCATATTTTATCCGACCCAGCAGAGAATGCACTTGACTCATGCCTCACTGACATAGTCCAATTGAAAAGGTTGCTCACATCCACAGGAGTAGACCAGCCCATAAACATAATCCTTCTCATTTTGGGATTCTTAAAATAATTTCAAACTGCCAGAGAGGGCACATGATGTGATGTCTCATGTGGCAGGACTGTGCTATGAGTATAGTGGTCTACCCACAGTCTCCAAAATTTTTCTAAAGGAGATTTTTACATCAACCTTTGTACATGGTTTTGTGTAGCATAGTTGTTATAGTTGAATACTCTTTCTTAATTGACCCTTATTATATCTTATTTTAGTTTCTCCTTAAGAAAAATAGAAAAAGTAATGAAAGAAAAACAAAACTTGCAGCCTCACTATTCAGAGAATTCTTTTGTGTTTTGAATATTACATTTTTAGATTTAACAGTCTGCAATTCCTCTAGTCTTCCTGTGGAAGCAGCATTTGTCTTCTCGTCTCCCAGCATCCCTCTTGCAAATCTTTTACCATATTTTGTGGATATTCAAATGGGGCACAGCTTTCTAATATGGTTCTGTCTTCTCATCTTTGTGTTTTATATAAAACCCAGTACCTGAATTGTCATAATAACCTCACAACATTTTCTTCTGCTCTCTTTTTCCAGTCCAACCATCAATTAGTTCTGGACATACCAAATTACACAAATAAAATTTGATCAATGGGTATTTACAATATACAATAAATGAGGAAGTGAATAAATGAATGACTGTCCAGATGCCATTAAAAATTTTTGGGGGGCTGGCTGTATAGCCCAGTGGATAGCGCGCCGGTATACCACATGGGAGGCCCCGGGTTCAGTTCCCGGGGACCTCTCCTAGCAGGCAGACTGCCTTGAGAAGGGCAAGCTGCCATGGGCGGGCAGAGCCGCCATGGGCAGGGCAAAAAGCTGCAACGGGCAGGGCAGGTTGCCTGGGAACTGAGCGCAGCCAGCCATCCGCGAACTGAAGCGGAGCCAGCCGTGAATGGAAGCAGAAGCCACCCACAAGCGGGGCAAAGCTGCCTGTGCGGTGACCGGTCTCGGCGTGTCGCCGCAACAGGGGGAGACAAAGCGGACAGAGAGGAACACAAGAATGGACACACAGCAAGAGCAAGCAGAAGGGGGGTGGGGAATGTAATAAATAAAAAATAAATCTTAAAAAAAAAAAAGAAATTTTTGGTCTTATTTATATGAGGATTATTTTGTAGATACATTCTACAATTAATTATATTTATGCATTTACTGGAAAACGCTGTAGGGAATTTTCATTAAATATATTGTTAACTGATCAATAGTTTTCTACATTATTTTTATCTACTCTGAGAAGTCTTTCTATAATTCTCTATGCCTGCTTCAATACTCCAAAACAATTTAGCCATTTCCTGCCCCTTCCATAATAATTTCCAAATGAATTGTCAAGTGAAAACACAGAGGTAAATTCAAAGGTTAGAAAATATTATACACTTCATATAATTCAATTCTCTTCTATCACCAAATATTAGCATCTCTGACTTCTAAGATCTCTTCAGTTTTTCAAGTTGCTGGCTTATTACCCTTTCCCCTTTCTTTCTCTTATTTTCTTTTCTCTCTATTTCTCATCACTCATACACACAAACATTTCCCAGTCCTGGAGAGGAATCTTTTATATGCCAGACCTGATAGGTATTTTTGGTAACAAAACATTAACTTTTTGAGTTAGACTCAGATGAATCATAAAATTTACCCAAACCAAAACTTGGGAATAATTCAAACATTCAGGTAATCACTCTGTTCTTTTCCTGTAGGATTCTGAGTCAGACAGATGCAGATCCTGATTATGGGGAAAAAAACAACTGTGTCTTTTTGTCTCTTTAGGAAACGTTTTGATTTTGGGTTATCTATTGAATACCTGCTCAACGCAGAGGAAGCCATTTAGGTGTGAATCACGTCCATACCATTCCCCATTAATTACACAGTCAGCCATGGCTCCATTAATCCATAACTTCCAGGCTTATTTACAATTGTCAGCGATGTGAGAGCATAAAGTCCTGTTGGTAATATTGAATAATATAGTAGAAATACCTATGGAAGTTATATGAAAAATTAGCCAGTTTATCTGAACATTATAAACCTCATTAGATTAAAACAAATCTAACCAATGAATAGATTTCATCCTCAATTATGAAGAAGCAAGTGTGAAAAACTAATTAAAGGAACACCTTCCCATTAAGGAAAGCATCGCTTTCCATAGGTCAGGGTTTGAAAAGTGCTATCTTAGGGACAAGTTGTTCCAGCAGATTCAATATCTTTGCTCAGCACAGCAATATAAAGAAGGCTAAAATCTCTAAAGTGTTTAGGAGGGTCATATTCACTTGTAGGTACCATGGACTCCATATTGTCTTAAGGATACCTGCTTCTCACTCCCAGGACTCTGAAAGCCTATGCATTTGAGACTCCTTTAAAATAAAACTCTTTTGCCCAATTCTACTCCTTCTATTTGTGCTCAGAATATTCATCTACTTCTTTTCTATCTGCATTCCTTTAGTCCTTTCCCTTGGCCTACAGGCTTACCCCAAATTCATTTATTTTAAATTACCCATCCCTTAAAAATGAGAGTAAAATCAACAGCTAATGGCAAATGAAAAGGAAGTAAAGCCAAGTAATTGATGTTCATGATTAGGATCCGGATCTTCAAAAAATGTTTAATGGATAGCCAATATACTATACTTAGGAAGGCACTGATTATTTCTATTTAAAATAGTAAAAGAAAATTAATTATTGGCAATTTAAAATAGAGTAAAGGAAGATATAGTATGTAAAAAAATCATTCCTTATATAAACATAAAATTTTAATGCTTGGAGGGAACATTAATATTTATTCAAACTAATTCCTTCTTTCAATAGCAAAGAAACGGCAGTCCAAAATTGAACTACATTTTGCTCAATACCACAAGGGGATAGCAGGGCTAGGATTATAAACCATGTTTTCTTCTCAAGGATTAACAAATTCTTACTGTATACTTGTTATATTTCACGCAAGGCAGCATAGTAAAATGCTCCTAAAAAAACCACACTAATGATTTCTTTGCCCTCCACTTGAGTTTACCTATCCTACATATTAAAACAAACTTTGTTTCAGTACTAACTTTCTATACCAAATTGTCTTCAGCATAATTTTTCAAGTAGAAACTGCATTATTATTTCCCTTCCTCTCTAATATTTTGTAATAGCTGAAAGAAAATAAATGAAATAAAGCTGGATAAACTCAGAATAATTCAATAGTAACAAATATACATTTGCCTTATAAGTCAGAAATTTTGGAGAATGTTCTTGTGAAAAGGATTCATTCAGGCATATTATGCCTTACTATTTTGTGAAAACTATTTTTTTTGAGTGCTGTTTAAGTAATATTATAATTTTTAATTACTTAAGTGTGTAAGGAGTGTGTTGAAATGAATAATAACTCATCTGAGCCTTTCTCTGTACTCTTATAGGTTTATAGTTTTGACGTATATAGAAATAACATTCTTTTCTCCAGCGTGTTTTCTCCCATTGTGCTTTTTAATGTTTAATATAGAATGGAGATTCTAGCTTATTTGTTAATTTATAGTTGCTAAGAATTACAGCCAATAGCCTTTCAAACATTTTATTTTTCTCAATTAATCTATATACTTCTAATAAGATGAAGCAATATTAGGAAGTTATACTCGAAAGAATCAAGAAGAGAAGAATGGTTTATCACTAAGTCATCTATCTGCAGCATAAAATTTTGAAGTTCTTCCCTGTAGCATTAGCCTCCTCTGGTTAATTTAATTGGCTTGTAGTAAATGACTTGAAGTCTGACCTAATCTCTAAATATTGCTCCATGAAATCTCCTGTATTTTGTGTCTTTTATTTACTTTTGTGGAGTCGATATTTCTCTACTCAGCTGCAAACCTAGTTTTGTATACCCTTGTTAGTTTTCTTAGCAGAGAGAACACTATATTATTATTTTTAAAACTATTACAGTTGACTGCTGCCTTGCAGTCCCTAACCACCTCAATTCCCCCTAGTTTTCAAAGGAAAACACTGGAAATGCACATAACTGAAACTTTCACAAATTCATTGAACCTGAAAAGCTAAGAAAACCTTGTTAAATGCTGCAGCAGCATACAATAAAGAGTCTAAAGCAGTTCAGGAATATAACTCAGAATTAACAATGATACTGTACGAAGAAAAGCAATAAAACTAGAAAAACAGAAAGGAAACCTAAAATAGAGAGGAAAGAGGATACTAAATTTATTTTATATATATAAATTAAAATATAATTCTAATTTTTAGCTTTAAAATATATACACACGCACCTATAAATGGGAATACTCATTTTTAACTATGGAGAGTATTAAATTAGGTTCTAGTTAATCCAAGTTGTATTACTATGATTTCAGATCTGATATTTCCTTTTCAAATAATTCATTTACTTTGGTTTGATTTTTTTTGAAATTCTGCAGTTAAGTGGGATTTCAGAAACTGCATCAATGAGAAAGGAAGACAGCTTAGGAAGGTTTTCAGGAAAATATTTCAAACTTAGAAGAGAGATGAACATCAAACGAAGCACAAATATTTAAAACTGAAAGAGGGCCAAGGAAGTATCACAAAGTCCTCCATCTACATCTTTAAATCTTGAAGTTTTTTACTACAAAAAAGGTGGTTAAGGAAATCAAGTAATTCTCAGATGCTAAACTTTGAAGGTTATACTGGAGGTTCTTAAACACATTTTAATTAGTACAAACAAATTTAAGACATGATTATCCTTATGAATATTTATTACTAAATGGAAAAGCATTAAAAAATTAAAAAGACTGTCTCTCAGAATTTAGGTTAAATATCAGTTAAATATAGTGGCTTGGAACATTATTGCACCTACACACATACACATACACAGGCTTAGAATATAGCTGAATAGTAGAATATTAACTTAGAAGTGTGTGTATATCTCTTGACTCCTCTTGGAAGTAATATGTGATCTTGAGCAAGTCATTTAGCTTCAGATCCCAAATTCCCTTCTTGGTTAAATAAAATTTGGCATAGATAATTTCAAATATTATTATGGCCTGCCTACCATCACAAACCCACACTTAATGGCAAGAACTTCTATTTATAGATTGACTTCATTCTGAAATAAAATCAGTTAGCATGATTTTTTATTATTAATTTTCCAGGGACCATATTGTGCAGAAATCATTCTGAAGGTAAAATCAGTTCATGTTAATTTAATACTTTGAAAAAAAGTCCAATATTAATTGTCCTTTACTGAATGGTGACCTGTGGTACCCTATATAATAATGGTAAAGAGATTCTTGGCATTCCTTTATGTACAGTGACTCCTACTGAGAAAAAATTACAATTATTATTATAAAGTTACTTTAAAAAGACATGTTTTTTGTCTTTTACAACACTGGATTTTATGTAACTCTACTTCACACGTACACACAAAATCAGACCTCCATGGAATTAGAAGCATTCTTTTGCCTATTAATTTTCATAATATCTCTGTGCTCTGATTGTTTTAGTAGCTTTTCTTTAGTCTCGTTCTTAAATGTCTTATTTATATAGCTTTATTTTATGAGAAGGAAAAGCAAAGGCCAAATATAAAAAAAACCACCTGTAATTAGTTTGATCTGTGATAGTTAAAAGCTACTAAATAATCAGAGAAACTTTGGATCTTATTATAAATTAATCTCCCATGAACATCACAAGTTCAGAATATATATTCTTTTTCTTCTCTAAATTTTAGAGGTAATTATTGAAGAAGGCTTCGAGAATGTAACTTAAAATAATACAATTCATTATTTTCAACCTATATTGGTCTTGCTCCAGTAAATATGGAAATAAATGGCTTAACATTTGAGCATTATTGCATTAAATTAATTAACTCTTAGAGATATATTTCATTATATTTTAGCAAGATTTTGCAGTCTGCTATGCAATTTAAGCAAATACTCATGCTTCTCTCCAATTTTTACATGCCTTCTTATCCAATTCCATGGGATTTTATGGGACTCTGTGAATAATCCTTTTGTTCTATAAAAACAAATTAGAGTCATACTGATAAACAACAGGATTATATATGCATTGTGTAAATTCTCACTATGAAGCAAACATTACTAAGCAACTAAAAGGCCTCAGGTTTTATGGAAGGTGACAAAGAAGATTGTATTTATGGTTTCAGTATTTATGGGCAGTATTCCATGCCCATGGATTCTAAAGGGCCTAAGTTATAACTTGTCAGTACTTAAAGTGCTCAGAAAATTTTAATCATCATTTATGAAGGAAATTATACTACGCTTTTGTTGTTGCATTCAAACTCTATGCAGATTTTAGAGTGTTTAGGTGAATTTGTAGAAGAAAACATAAACATATTTGCTTTTAATTCTAAGGAAATGATAATACAGAAGCTACCAGCACATATATGTATATGGCCTAGATGTTTTAGAAAGTAAGATGTTTTCATTTAGCATTTTATATTCACAAAGAAATTGAGAACTCCATTCTCCTTCTCTGTATTACCCATCAGAAACAAAAGGAAATGTCAAAGTATAGCAGAATCTAAGAATTAGCTGGGTATAGAAAAGTCTATTGTAAATAAGATTGTCATTTCTATTTAAATTTCTATGGTAAGCCAGAAATGAAAGACAAGAGTGATGTGTATTGATAAATAAAAGCCACCTTTTTACAGTTCTTACTGTGTTTCTGAAAGCACTTTAAATGTGATCTCATGGAGAATTGTGGATGATTTGTGAGGCTAACCCAGAATCTTTGTACTTATTTTTCTGCCTGGAATATTCTTCCCCCAGATATCTAAATGACTCTATACTTCTCTTCATTTGGTCGCTGGTCAAATGACACCAGACACATTTCTTGATAACTAGTTCTAAAACAACATCCCTTCCCCAAGTTATTATAATCTATTGCTTTATATTGCTTTATCTTTTTTAAAGAAACCTTTTGTTTCAAATTATTTTTAGATACATGGTAAAGTTGCAAGAATAGTACAGCATGTTCTCAAACATCCTAGCCCCAGTTTCAGTTCTCTCTAATATTATCACCTTGTATTTATCTGATATATTTGCCAAAACTAAGACTAACATTGGTAGGTTATTAATAACAAAATCTCAGACTATTTGTATAACAATAGTTTTTCCCTGAATGTGCTCTGCTTGCTCTAGGATCCCATCCAGGGTAGTATATTGCATTTAGTTGTCATGTCTCCTTAGGCTCCTATGGTCTGTGACAGTTTCTCCTTCCTTATTTTTCATGATCTTGATATTTTTGAAGTGTGTTGGCCAAGTATTTTGTACAATGTCTCTCAACTTAGATTTATTTGAAGTTTTCCACATGATTTACACTGGATTCTTTGTTGTTATTTTGAAAAACTGCTACAGAGGTGTAGTGCCCATCTCATCACCTCGTATCAGGGGGTACATGATATCTGCATGTCATCACTAATGATGGTAACCTTGATAACATGAATAAGGTAGTGTTTGCCAGGCTTCTCCACTCTAATGCTATTATCTTTTCTTTCTCATGCTCTATTCTTTAGAAGCAAGTCCTTATGTCCAGACCACTCTCAAGGGGAGACAGAAGGGAGAATTAACCTTCACCTCTTGGAAGTTGCAGTGTCTACATTATTTGGAATCATTCTCTAAGGGAGATTTTTCTCTTGTTCTATTTATTTGTTTAATAAATCACTTGTGTTTATCAGTATAGGTTGTCGTCGGCACTTTTCGGTGACGACACTACTCACAGGGACCGGGGACCGGCTGCCGGCGTTGTTCGGCGGCGACCCTGCTTGCCGTGGGGTTTCGGCTTGCCGCCCCCGAGGGGCCTCCCAGCCGTCTGGAGGCGAAGGGGTCTCCAAGTGGCCCTCCCAAGCCAGATAGGAGATGAAGGGGAACAGTGGGAAAGGGAAGAAGGGGGAAAAGAGGGGTTGTCGGCTCACTGGCTCAGGGCTCTAAGCTTGCCAGGCTCAGGCACCCCGAGCTCAGCAAGTTGACTGGCCCGCCGGGCACAGGCGTCCCGATGCGCGGCGGCGGGCCAGGTACACGGGAGCCTTACGGACTTAAGCGTCCTTAAGAACGATAGGCCAGGAATCCGGGATCTGCGCACGATGAGGGGGAGGCGGCAGGGCGACTGGTGAAGAGGCGAGCGATGGATGGAGCACACACACCCACTCCGGAGACAAGGCTGGGCGACCATGTCTAAGTTTATTAGGGAAATACTGCCACTTATAACATGTGGGGGTAAGGGGAGGAGGGAGTGCAACAGAGCAACTCCCGATTGGCTGAGGCAAACAACAAATGGGGAAGCACGACTGGGCGGCTTCCGATTGGTGGAGGCTAGCGTGTGAGAAGGCAGTCTTTGATTGGTGAAGGCTGGTATGCGACCAGGCAGCCTCCAGAGGCAGGTTTTATGCCCATATATGGCCAGGCAGCTTCTTGCAGGCAGGGAGAGGCGGAGTTGTACTATGGGGGAAAGGGGAGGGGTGGAGAGAGGTGGAGCTGCACTGCAGCAGGGAGGAGAGGGGAAGGGGAGAGGTGGAGCCATGCCACTGTGGCTGTCAGTCATCAGCATAACTTGAGAGGCTTCCGGCTGCTGCTAGGGCTGCTGTTCTACCCCATTAAGTGCTGGGGGCTTTTAGGCTGCCCCAGTTCCTCCCACAATAGGTTTTGGTAACTTTATTTTAAACTTTGTGTTAGAATCTGATACTGCATTGTTTATTTTATTTCTCAATCTTTCCAGCTTTGACATTGGGGATTCTTTCAAACTGGCTCTGTGTGCCTATGACATGCCTTTGTCTTTTTGGTTCTGCACATCCCTACTTTTTCAGTTACTACAAGATGCTAAATTGTGGTGATGAATGCAGAACTCTGTGATTAAACTAAAAGGCATTTATGTACACTTTGGATGGATTGTATGGTATGTGAACATATCTCAATAAAACTGCCTAAAAAGATGCTCCAAGTGCATCTTGTATTTCCTCTTCCTCAATTTTAGAATCACCCCTTTCTCCAAGGTATCCTGTTCCTTTTAAAGAATAATGGTATTTAGAAACCAAGGTCTTGGCACTGTGGGAGCTCATTGTTTCTGGAGTGTGATTGCTTCTAGGCTTTCCCATGTCACAGAGCTAGGTGACATTCTATGAATTCACATATATTTATAAATGTTTCTGTATCTTAGCATCTGAATACAAATTAACCTAAACATGGGTCCATACTAATATCTCCAACTGTGATCTACTATTGCATTCTCACCTTCACTTCATGGTTTCCTGTGACTGTCCTCTACAACAGTGAGAGCCGTGATGAGAACATCCACCATCCATTCATGTATTTGTTCATCCCCAGTATATATGTAAAGCAATTTTACAATTGTTCATTTGTACCCCTGTGAGAAAGCCATTTATCATCTCAAGTACTATGTTTATATACAGTTCTTTTATCCTTGAAAATTGGTAGTCAAAAAACATTTTCCAAATTTTCTTGGATAAGGTCTTATCTTCCTCCACCTCTTAAGTTTGATATGTCACACATTTGTTTTAGAGTTAGATTCATTTGTCATATGTCATTTTCTGCATTCCATCCTGGGACTCTCTAGGCTCTACCTTTATATCTCAGGAAAATCTGCTGTATTATATATTCTTTTTATATTAATTCATTAATATTAATGTATTGATAAACATCTCTATTTCTCTCTCTGTCTTTCTCTGACTACCCCTGTATCTCTTTCTCTTCTTTCTCTTTTCCTCCCTTTTTCTCTCATTCTATATTTTATATATTTTAATTATTTATCTGTATATATGCTTTCTCCATTTCTGTAATTAGTCTAAAAAATATTTTTTGAGGATCATATTTGCCAGGTTGTTTGCATCCCACCAGTGATCAAGAATGAACAAAGTAATATCTCTGGTTTCATGAAGGTTAAGTTCAAGAAAGAAGATAGCGCCTCTGCTATATCTCCAGCATCTACAGTAGCTTCTGGAAATCAGTAAGATCTCCATAAATATTTGTTTATGTGAATGAAAACTTTGTGAAATTAACTACCAGATCTAAGATTTCAACATTTATAAATATGAATTTTATTCAACAAGTCTTATGTATTTGGTTGCCTATAATGACAATGATGGTAACCAATTTGTAACACAGTTGGCTTTAACTCACCCTAGTCCTATTATTCTCTTAATTAAGTCTTATACCATTATTTATACCTCAGTAGTTCTTGAGCTTAGCAGTGAGTCATGTTTTTTGCTATGTTTTGGGATTGCCTTAAACCACAAGTAGATTTTTTTAAAGTTTTTAATTTATTTTAAAGATTCTTAGATTACATAAATGTTACATAAAAATAGTAGGGGATTCTCATATGCCCCACCCTCTACCCCTCCCACACTTTAACATATTAACAACATTCTTCATTAGTGTGGTACACTTGTTACAATTGATGAACACATAATGGAGCATTGTCACTGTAATGGTTTCAGAGTTTTATTTGATTATGAATTCCAAAAGTACAGATTGGATTATTCTTGTAAACTAATCTGTTCATCTGGGCATGATTAAGTTATGATAAGGGAT
>PVKH010032327.1:0-12186 GCA_004027955.1 Chaetophractus vellerosus | reverse complement strand
AGGATAAGAGGTCTGCTCTTCAGTCAATAAGGAGCCACTGAGGTTTCTAAGTCAAAGCAGACATGGTCACATGGCCCCTTTAAAGAGTTTACAGCTATTCATAACATGCCATTGAACAGGAGAATGTGAAAGCCGAGAAGCCCCTTTGGAATGTATCATAAAACTCCAGCTGTCTTGAACACAGAGATGGTAGCAAGAAAAGAAGAGAGGCAAGGCAAAGACACAGGATGAAAGTCTAAAATGTTGTGAATTTCCTACAAAGGATTTCAGGGTTGGAAGCATAGCCTCTGAAGAGGATACAGAAATTGCTGTGAATCCTGGCCCCACCACTAACTAGTCATGGGACTTGGGTTGGGCAACTACTCAACCTCTCTGAGCATCGGTTTCTTTATCTATAAAATAAATGTAACAATGTCTCCACCTCACAGGGCTCTTATGACCTTTAAGATCATGTATGTAAAGCATTTGGCACACTGCCCAAATACATATCAAGCGCTCAATAAATGCTACCTACTAAAATGTCAATGCTTTTGTTTCTTTCAAAACAAATACGAACAAATATTCCTGTATTCCTCTTTTATAGGACCTCAATTACTAGCTGATGATGTTAGACAGGATGGAGGCAACTAAATCAGCAATAGAAACAAGAACAACAGAAAAAAAAAACCAACAAGGAATCTTTCTTTCATCCCTTTGCACTTAAAATGTACTGTATGAAGCTGCCGGATGGTGGTCCACTTTGGTGGCTGAACAAGAGTCCGTAACAGGGGAAATGAATAAATGCATTATAAGACTTGAACATGGTTTATCATCTGGCCAACTCTCATCTGCAAAAGATAAATGTCAGCCTGGTTTCTACATAACCTTAACTAAGTTTCAAAACCTAGAGACGGTGACTAGTTTCAACCCCATCTTCAGTAAAAGTGCTTGATTTCCAGGGCAACCTTTCTCCATGATGTCCTAGCTCTGTGATTCATTTGAAGATATTGAAACATCATTGACTTCCCTAAGTCTCATCCTCAAATTAATACAGTGCAGTGTCTACAGTAATTAACATTTATGTAGTGTTTACAATGTGCCAAGCACTGTACTAATTAATTCACATGGAGATTACTCTTTGGGAGAATGGAAGTCAAACTGTAGAATGTAAAATGAAAAATGAAAATCTCGTTTCTTTCTCCATCTTCTCCTGCTACAGGACAACCACACGCTCAATTCCTTCCAAGAAATCTCAAACACAGCCTCTTGCTAAATAACATCGATTGCCTGCTTAAACTCCCAACCACTTCCCATTACGTTTACAATAGAATCCAAACTTCTTACAATGGCCTTTGTGGCCCTACATGCTTTAGCCTCTGCCTATCTCTCTATTTGCAGTTTCTAAACTCCAGCCCACCTACCCCACCCTGCATCCTCTCTGCTCTTCTGGAACATACGAAGTTTGGTTCCACTTCAGGACCTTTGTACTTGCAACATATCCCCTTTGCCTTGGAAAGTTCTTTCCCTGGGTCTTCCCTCTCATGGCTAGCTCCTTAGAATTCATATCTTGGCTAGCTCCTTAAAATTTACATCTTGGCTCAAATGTTACTTTCTCAAAGAGGCCTTGCCAGACAACCCTTTCTGAAAGGCACATAACATACTCCCAGAATTGTGCCAGAACTGGCGCATACTATGTACATCTCTTTCCAACTCCCAGTCACGTAGGTAGCTTGGACTCAGCCATGGTGAGAGTATTTATACCACATAAATTGGCAAAGACTACAAGTCAGTGCTTTTGTCCCCCCAGAGGACCAGCTGTTGAACACTTACCAGCCCATCCATTATGCACTCCTATTCCCCACCTATCATTGTCCAGGGCATCACTTTTTCTTCATAGCGTCTATCAGTCTGCAATTATCTTTTCTACATGTTATTTTTTATTAGCTCTTTCTTCCCACTAGAATGTAAGCTTAAGAGAGCAAAGATATCAAAGTGTTCATTTTTACCTCCCTAACACTTAGAAGCATATGTATAAGAATTTAACATTTCTTACTGAAAGAATGAATTAATTCCATGTACTTTATATTACTTGCCCAACTATACTTAAGATCCTGAGTTTCCTAATGAAAATTCCTCATGATTAAGATATTTTCAACCTAGAATTTTCTAGTAGCTACAGCTTCAAGAACTATCAAAACAGACAGTATCTGTATGTCTTACCAGCCACCAATTAAGAACTGGAATAATGACTTAAAACATCATTTACTAGTTTCCCTACTCTATAATATCTGTTTGGAAATTGTGAAGAGCTCACCCTTGTCTCTTTTCATCCTAGAGTTCTATGTAGAAAAACGTCTCCCTTCTGAAGGGCACTTACTGCATAATCCCTTTGTTAGGATAGCAGAACCATCTGGCCCCATCCATCTTGCTGCAATTTGATCCTGGGTTAATTGCACCCTGTCACTAGCCGTGATTGACACTGTATGTTTTCTCTCTTCACTAAGAGCAGTTCATTATGGAGGCAGCTTTGTGAAGACTTTGAATTCTTGAAGACCTTTTTGCAGCTGCTTGAGTGGGACCAAGGACTTTTGCTTGGGTTTTCCTGGCAGCCCAGAGGATCAGTACATTGCCAAAAGTAAGATGTGAGGGGGAGAAGTTGGCCACAAGAGAAAAGAGATATCAATCCTTTGGAATGTTGAAAAGCAACATCTAATGGGCAAGGGGAGAGAAGAGTAATTAAACAATCACTCAGATTGATTATCCAAGCAAACTGGATGATGTGGGTGGCGAGTGACTCTTAACAGCACTATGACATACCTGCAGTGCGTAGATAAGGGGTCCCAAACTCAAATGCCTGTAGGAGCTAAGTGGGTAAAATAAATAATGAAGCAAACAGGATATAAAATAATATGGGGGGAGGAGTATACTAGGGAAGAGGGGGTTACTGTGGAAAACTGAAGAGCCAAAGAGGGGCAACATATACCCACCTCCAGCTACTTTTATCCAAGAGGGAATATGGATCCAGTAATGTCAGATTGTAACGGATATTGTTGGTTGCCTCCCAATATCCATCATCCTCTCTTTTGTTAAAATAATCCCTCTCCCTTGCATAACTCAGGGAAACTTGACTCTATTTCCATTCTAATCTCCACATTTCCACTCTAGAGCCACAATGACCTAAGTCAATGATTAGTACTTTTAAAAAGAGCATGTAACCCAATTCTAGCCAGTGGGACATAAAGGAAAACCACAGGGACATCTGGACTTCCAAAGAAAGAAACACAAAAGGGACAGTCTTTCTTCCTCTGGACAGAATTGTGTCTAGTTGTGATGCCAGAAACTGCTGCTGCCATCTTGCTCCCAGCCAGGCAAGCACGGGGAGGAAGGCAGAGCCCAGGGCATCTTGGAGAAGTAGCAGCAGATCCTTATAACATTCACCTGGAACCAACTCAGGAGTTATCTTTATAGGTGATGATAAATTTTCTTATGGCTGAAGCCAGTATGAGTACAGTTTTATTTGTAACTTGCAGACAAAAGAACCCCAAGTGATAAACTTCCAACTTTGCAAGAGAAGTGGGAAATACCATTTTTTTTATCATGACCATCAATTTTTAATATTGTACAGAATAGCACCCTCCAATTTAAAAAAAATAATAAAATAAAACATCAGTAGGGTGGGAGTGGGACATTCATTTTCAAATCATGGCCTAGCATGCCATCTTCACTCCCAGTTCTCAGGGGAATCTCGTTCAAATTGCACATCCTGAGGAAGTTCTAAGTTCCTGGAACTTCACATGTTACCTCACCATTGATCAAGATGCAACTCATCTCTGCCTGACTTTCAGGGCTTCACTTTCTGCATAATTTAGATCAGAATATCAATATCCAAATGTGCTATAATATGATGCTCAGCAAAAGATGTGTGGGGCTGTTGGAGACCTTCGAGAGAAGGAAAGGTTTGTTAATTAAGTTTCTTTGCAGGAAAAAGGTCATGAAAATGAGAAAATACTTTCCTTATTAAAGTCCAGCAAAACCAATAAACTTGAATTACTATGTATATTAACACGGTTATGTCTACAAAGATGATCCATTCTTGTCTTCACGATTTTGCCCAGTTTGTCCCTCTTCCAAAATATCCTCTCTTGTCCACTTTGCCTATTCAGATTTTACCTACATTTTAAGGCCCAATTCAAACCTGCCTCTTCCAAGAAGCTGCTTTGGAGCAGTTTCTCAAATTTTTCTTTATGTTGACACACCATCTGTACAGAATCACCTGGAGCCTTCTGTCTGTTAAGTAGTATACTTCTAACTCCAAGATCAGAATTACTGGGTTCAGGGCTTGGGTTTCTGGAATTCATATGCTCTTGAAGTGATTCTTCTGCACACTACACTTAGAAGTTCTAATGTACTCACAATTAAACCTTATAATGGAGTATTGAATCATTCCTGCTAAAGCAAATACTAAGCAATGGGTTGGCTTAAACAACAGGAATTTATTGGCTCACGGTTTTGAGGCTAGGAAAAGTCCAAATCAAGGCATCACCAAGGCAATGCTTTCTTCCCAAAGACTGGCATTTTGGGGCTGGCTGCCAGTGATCCTTGGACCTTGGCTCATCTGTCACATAGCAGTGCACATGGTGGCCTCTCCTGGCCTCTCCCTTTTCTTCTGGGTTATGTTAACCCTCAGCTTCTTGCTTCCCATAGCTTTCTCTGTCCGTCTGAATTTCATTCTACTTATAAAGGACTACAGATCCATCCTGATTGACCTTAGTTAAGAATCACGCCTTAACTGAAGTAACCGCATTGAAAGATCTTACTTACAATGGGTTCACATTCACAGGAATGGATTAAGTTAAAGAACATATTTTCCTGGGATATATATCTCCAAACCACCACACTGGAGTTTATTTTTATATAATTATTTCTGAGTAGGTCATATCATCCCAACTAGATTATAAATTTCTGGAGGACAAGGACCTAAGATTATACTTGCAATTCTTTCTTATGTATCCTTTCTGAGCTTCAGCAAAATGCAGATTTATAGTTCTTATTTCATGGGGTTGTTTTGAGAATTAAGTGAGATTTTTAAAATTCTAAATGTATTGAATCCTAACGATGTACTAAGATACAGTTCTAAGCTTCAGACTATTTTAGTCTCCTAGGATAACAAAGTACCACAAACTGAATGCCTTAAAACAACAGACATGTATTGTCTCACAGTTCTGAAATCAGTGTCAGAAGGACCAGGTTATCTCTGAAGTCCACAGGGAAGAATCTGTCCTGGCTTCTGGCAGTGGCCAGCACCCCTTGGAGTTCCTTGGCTTGTGGCAACATCACTCCAATCTCTGCCTCCCTCATCACACAGCCATCTTCTTTCTCTGTGTCCATCTGTCACCCCTATCCCCTTCTTCAAAGACACCAGTCATATCAGATGAAGGGCCTACCCTACTCCTGCAGGACATCATTCTAACTTGCCATCTGTAACAATCCTATTTCCAAATAAGGTCACATTCTGATCTGAGGTATTAGGGACTAGGACTTCAGCATATCTTTTGGGAGGACACAATTCAACCCATAAGACACCTTAGTTTATTTCATCTTCAAAACAACCCTGTAAAAAAGGTAGTGTTCGGAAGTCTTGAGAAGTTCATACATTTTGAAGCCATGTTCCTCTGATTATAAAGTCCATGCTTTTAATCTCTATCCTGATATCTGCACAAACATCAATTACTGTTGATATACATGTTCCTGTATGCAGTCCCCAAATACCCAAAATTACTAGTACCCAAGGGGAAGGCATGTCAAAACTTCCAGCCTAGACCGTGGGGCTGGAGGAAAACTGTTTCACATTTCTTAAATCAGGAATAATCAGTCTTGTGTTAGTATCAGAACTTACCCTGAGAATTTGGACCTGAGTCTCACCTCAGAGAATTCTAGACCCAATGTAGAAGCAAACTGAGGCGAGCAGCAGCCAGAGCTGGGAAGCCAAGCACCGCAGAAGCAGCAGCTGGAGTCACAGCAACAGGCTGAGCAGGGGAAGCCCCTGGCACATTCATCCATCCACGGCAGGGCGCTCAGGCCTCAGTGCCGACAATAATCACCTGCAAGGCTGTTTGTAAACTACTACAAATGCATGGGCGCCAGCCCCAGAGATCTTGATTTAATTATTCTGGGGTCTGCCCGGGCATAGGAAAGTTTTAAAGGCTGCCCAGATGATTCTGATACAAGTCCAGGTGATTCTAATATGCACCTAGGGTTGAGGAACACTGGATCGTGGGCTGACAACAGACTTAGTATCAGTCAGCTACTCTATCCATTTGGGAGCCTTCCCTGCTAAAATTCTGATCCCCCTTTTCATCCTTGACCCCAGCTTGGGGCCTGGCACACAGTAGACACTACAAAAATATTTTTTTGAAAAACGATAAGTAAGTGAATTTTGAAATTTCCTAACATAAAGTGCCTCATTTAGCCTACTTCCTGTGCCCTAATCACTCTCTCACTTATCTTTGACTGTCATTTGTTCCCTTGTCTCACTCTAGAAGTCTAAACAAGCAGGAAAACTGGAACTCCATTATCTAACCTGTTCCAGAACAATGTCAATTCATGGAAGTGTTAATAGCATTTAGAGTTCACTAACTCGGCCCCCTAACAGCTGCTCTCCACTGGGAGATAGTTCTCCATGGGCCTCTCACGTTTCTACATGTTTTGTGAGCAGACGCACTGACAGCTTTTGTTCCAGACTATCTTTCCAAGGTGGTGTAGCAAACCACCTTGGAACATAGATAGCATCTCCTTCTGGGATAGAGAGCATATTTGTTTCCTAACCAGTATAACAAAGATACTCTCTCCCTCTGGGGAGAAGTTTGGGCATGTTTGCTTGAATCTGTTTTATAAAAGATTAGAGTTTCCTTAGCTGAGAGTTCCTCAGCTGTGACATAAACCCACTGTGTCCATCCAGGCCCATTCCTTTGTCCCCACAGGTCTTGGAGAGCAAACCCGCCCAGTATAACACGAAGCTCATGCTGCCTCCTGTACTGTGAGTAATAAACTGTCCCTTGTCTCTGACCTATGAGTCTCATGTTTTCTGCCAGCCTCCATGGAACTGTGACAGGCCAACCTGTTAGCTTGACAAGTAGGATAAAATTTCATATTCTTCATAATACCTGACAAACTCCTATACATCCTTCAAGTTTCCCCTCTCTGAGGCTTCCTTAACCCCCAAAATTGCATCACCATGCCCTTCCATATGTTCACCAAAGTTGAAATGGAGCTTTACCATTTAGCACATTGGTTGAAATTGCCAGTTGCACATTTGTCTTTCTCACTAGACTCGAAGTTACTTAAAAATAAGAACCAAGTAATATTTTTGAATAGAGCTGATGCCAGTAAAATAAAGCCCTTACTATATGAACTGTGTTATCCTCATCTCCTAGTTCGCTGACCTCTTCTATTCCCTACCTTGCTCACCCTCTGTAGCCACACTTTAGCCTCAGAGCTTTGCCTTTGCTGTTCCCTCAGCCTGGAACACTCTTCCTTCTGCTCTTCACATGGCTCACTACTGCACTTCAGTCAGTTCTCTGCTTCCTACTATAACTGATGCTCCATAAGGGGCTTTGTCTGTTTTTCATTGTTGTATCCTCAGTGCCTAGGATAGGTGCTCAATAAGTATTTGTTGAATGAACGATTGAATGAAAGAGTAAAAATACCCAGCACAGGACCGTGAATATGATAAGTGACCTAGAAAAGTAGCTGCCATTAATGTAACTGGGGTGGATATGTAAATTTTAGTCAGCAATATCCAGTACACAAAATGTCACATTTCTTTATTTCTCAAGATGGGGCTTAATCTGCTCCAAGCCCTCTCTGCTAGGCTGGGGAGAAGCTTAATCTCTGTCAGTGGGAGGGGACTCTCTAACCTTCTTTAAGGTGATGCAACAATTCCAGAGAGTGGGTGCATGCCAGCACATTCAGAAAAGGCATCTTTGGCTTTCAGGAGATAGCTATTGCTGCTGATACACACTGTGCCCCTTCACACACATATACTTATACATATACATATACATATACATTCTATAGAATACTCCTCGTAAAGCATCACTCAGACATCTTCTTCAAGGTCCAGCCACCTGCTGGGACTCCAAAAGTGGAGTCAGATCCATTCTGCAAGCAAAGATGCAATGCCAATCCCCTCCACCAGCTCTGGGGTTGCTCCCCACTTCTCTCTGTTCCATCTGCTTCTACCTCTACCTCCCCAAAGTGCTACCCTCTATTCCCTCTAACATAATACCATTCAAATGACTTTAGATTTTCCAAATTTTAAGCTTGGAAATGTTTGCCTTTGGCCCTACCACACACAAGCTGCTATAAAATGCTAAATGCAGCATTTAAAAAGACTTGTTGAAATTCAACCAGGAAAACTCAAAATCTCAGTTCCCTTCTTTGTATGGCAGGGAAATACCTGCCTCAGAGAGAACAAAAGACAAAATGATTCGCAATAAATTACCTGTCCCATTAGAACAAGTCTTTGAATGTGTCATAGCATTTAGCCCAGCACCTGGCACACAGGTGTTGAATCAATGTTTACTGAATTCATGACTCAGTGAATAAATGGAATTTACCTAAAGTAAACAAGTGACCTCTAGGGTGGCCACCTTAGTTTTCCACTCCAGATCTTCTCCATCCTTCTCCACATTTCTCTGGGCTGCAAGAGGATGACCTGCCTTCTGGTTGGGTTTGCTTAATGGAAGGCACCTGAAGGAAACCTGGGGGAGAAAGAAGAGCAAGATCAACGTGGTAATTCCCTCCTCACCTCTGTTCCATTTCTGTGGGGTCAAGGAGAGCCGACTGTGTTCCTTGTTCCAGTCAAGGTTCAAGGAGAGAAGCAGATCTACTTGCTGATGTATGAACACACACCTGTGTACATATGTGTTGCATGTATGTGAATGCATTTATACAATGTACTCTTTTCAAGGATTTGACGGCAAGCACTTGAGGAAGCAAGCTAAGCAATCTCTGTAAGGCTGCCTCCCCTTCTGATGCTGTAGCTTGAAGTCCACAGAGTTGACAGATGGGAAAGGAAGACAGAAGTAGATGGGGGGGGGGGGGGGGACACGACGACGGAGCTCAGGCTGGAGGCACAAGCGTGAGCTGAAACCCGTGTGAGTGCTTGTTGCCCCTGACCTTGGGGACAGGGTGCCCTGCCGAAACCAAAACCTTAATCACGGAGCCGAACAACTCAACACTCGCCTGGTCCAGGAAGCCAGAGAAGCTGAAGGAGGCTCCTGGGAGGCCGCAGGCAGGGCCTGGGGCCAACGAGGAGACAGTCCGCAGCTAAGCGACAAAGCATGAGTCACAAAATGGCGGCGGCCCCACTGCACCCTCCAGGGCCCACACAAGACCATCCCTGGGGGCCGCCGGCACCGCCCAGCTGCAGGGGAGGGCTCAGCCAGGCCCCTGCTGTGCACAGAGCCGAACATCCCTCAGGAAATGTCCCGGCTCCTCTCAGGGTCCTCTCCTCACGGCCAGCTGCTCTCTGGCCAATCGCTCTCATCCACTGAGCTCTCCCTCCCCTTGCCCTTCAGCGGCCAAGGTCGCGGCCCGGGGACTGCCCTCTCCCTGCGGGCTCCGACACCCACCTAGGGCTTCATTTGCATACTCTTCGAAAAATCACCCAATCCGAGTGTGCCACGCTTTTCCTGCCGGGATCCTGATGGTGGACTCAGGGACCGTGGTTCAGGGGAACAAATAGAACTTGAATTGATTCTATTCCAGTTCCCTGCTTTTCGCTGCTGGAGATATATTTGTTGAAAAATGTCATTTGAGCATCTACTAATTGAGCACCTATGCATGCCAGGTAAAAATGCTTCAGACACAGACTCCCCTACGCTAAAGAAGCTGGCGGTCTAGTAGGGGAAGCGGATCAATGACTATGCTTGCTGCCTACAGCTATTTGGAGAAGGCACATAAATGTGTAATAGTCACTGAATTTCTAGAGCCTTTTGAAGAAATATTGATGAGCTATAAAACATTGATTTTTGTGATACTGCATCTCCAAAGATATAGAGAGTTTTGTTTCCCTTTAAAGAATGTGCCCCTGAATAAAAGAAAAGGAGACTTATAAAGAATACATACTATGTGACCCACTCTATACTGGGCTGTCTCATTTAATCCCCCCAAAATTCCACAAGATGAGGGAGTAGGGATCATAACCTCCATTAAGAAAAGGAGGAAACTGAGGCCGGTAGAGGCAAAGTGATGAGCCCAAAGTCACACAGCTAATAAGGGAAGATATGGGATTTTAATTTTTGGTCTTAAATACATACTAGAAATTGCACAAAATGGTTTTTTTAAAAAAAACCTTACAACAAGCCTATAAGGTAGATTTTATTACTATCCCACCTTTTACGCAAGAGGGAACTTAAGTGTAGGATGGACAGGTAGCTATTACGCAAAGGAGCCAGGATCCATATCCAGCTCTGCCTGCTTCCAAGGCCCACCCTCTCTCTACTCTGGAACAGTGCTCATAAAACACAATTGACACAGCATTTGTTAAGGCTGTGTTTCAATCCTGAATATCTTTCTCCATAAATACATAGAGAGATCTACATATCTTTAGAGATATAGCCCCACATATCCATTATATTCTATTCAACACATAACACAGATATTCCATCTAAGCGTCAAGCTGTTCCACTCCCTGGCGTTGAATTACTTGCCTCTCCCAACCTCCATTAACCAACTTTAGGGAGAAAAGCTAGCTGCCACATAAGTCTTGATGAGAATAAAGTCTCTTTATTACTATTATTATTCCCCTAATGGTCTGTGCAGTATCGTACATAACTTTTTAGTCCTTCATAAAATCCCGTTGATAAACATTTGACAACTTGTTACAATTTTTAAACTTTCATTGCCGGATCTGTGCCAGCACCGCTGGAATCTAACAATGTGATAATGAAGGCAGCCACAGTAGCTTTCTGTGATGCTATAAAGAATTTTGCAGCTTCCCTCAGCCCCTAATTTATGGCACGAGCACTGATGAACGATCAAGATTCACTATTTGCCATTATAAGAAACAGGCCAACCAATTCATAATTTTCAGGAAAGCTGGTTTTAACAGCCCTATTAGTTTTACAATTCCGACTTTTGTAAGCTTCAATTTGTTATGTTTAAGTTATTTGCTCCGAGGAGTTTGAGTGCTCTTACTGGGGTCTTAAGGTCTATTTTTCCAAACTGAGTTTCCAGGGAAAGATGATGCCAGTGTTGAAAGTTCAATTAAGATAAACTGAAAGTCAAAGGAAAAAGCCGTGGATGTCCGTTTGAGTTGAAAATACCCAGAGCCTTTCCATCATTCTTTGGTTTTTAATAAATATATATATATTATATAAAATACATATATTTAAAATAAACTAGTGATGCCTTGTGTTGTTGTCGGTAGGCTACACTAGTGTTTTCAGACATTTGTTAAACCAGATCCTGTTTTTGAAAGTATTATTAATCCCTTTTCTAATTAAGGAATGGGAAAATTGTTAAAATGAATAAGAGAAATATATTCAGAAGACACATTTGATCCTGGACTTTGTTCAAATACATACTCTTAAAAGTAGGTCTCGATATGTGTCTGAAATATTTATTAATATATACATCGTCTTTTTTTTCTGGCCATCTCTAACTCCTGCTCTTCCACCTCAGCAAAGCCTGTTCTTCCCATGGACTTCTCAATTAACGGGGAATACGAGGATCCAACGCCTATTGAGAAACTGCAATTTGCCCAGACCTGTGCTAAATGCTTTACATGAATTACCATCCATTTCTCCCCAGCAGCCTGTTAGGTGGGCCCTGATATTATGCCCACTGTGTGGATGAGGAAACACAGGCTTGGAACTGTCACATCAGCTGGCAGGCGGAGGAGCCAGACTGCACACCTAGGCAGTCTAACTCCAGGTCCTGTATTCATATATATAGTCTTTCACTCATTCATGAAACAAATTTTAAGCACCTAGTATAGGGGTTGGAAAACTATAGCCTGAGGGCCAAATTCAGCCCTGTGCCTGTTTTTATATGGCTGGCAAGCTAAGAATGGTCATTACATTTTTAAATCAAAAGGATAATATTTCCTGACCTGTGAAATGATATGAAATTTAAATTCCAGTGTCCATAAATAAAGTTTTATTGTGACACAGCCACATTCACTTGTTTACACACTGTCTG
>PVKH010032326.1:0-12188 GCA_004027955.1 Chaetophractus vellerosus | reverse complement strand
TCCAGGGAGAAGCCACAAAGACGGGATCACCTCAGGGAACTGGAGCAAATCACTTAGGACTTGGTCAAAATTCTTGGTGATTCTACTCAATCTTTTTTTCACAAACTAAGCTGAAATTTCTTCATGGTGGGTGTATTAGGGTTCTCTGGGGAAGCAGGATGGAAAGGAAATATATATCTAGTAAATAGTGTGAGTTTTTAAAACAGGAATTGGATCATGCGACTGTGGAGATGGGCAAATCCAAATTCCGTAGGGGAGGCCACAAGCCAGGAACTCCGATGAAAGGTTTCAGTGAATTCCCCGGGAGAAGCTGGCTGGCTGAAGTAGGGGTGGAAATTCTTCCTTCTGTCTGCTGTAATCATCTCTTCTCCGTTGAAGGCCTTCAACTGAGGGGATGAGACTTTTCTCATTGCTGAAGGCAGTCTCCTCCGCTGATTATAATGTAACCAGCCATAGATGCAATCAACTCGCTGATGATTTAAATCCACAAAATATCCTCACAGTAACAGTCAGGCCAGTGCTTGCTTGATTCAACAACTGGACACCATAACCAGGCCAAGTTGATAGATGAATTCAACCATCACAATGGGGAATATAAAAAATTTCTTGGTGTAAACAGAATAGCTTCTGAAAAAAAGAAAAACAAAACAAATGACGATTCAAAAGGAAGCTCACTGCTTTTATTGTCAGCTAGGCATGTCTCTAACATGAAGTGAGAAAACAGCTCATAAAATGAACCTACCCTAGTTTATAGAGTATTTTGGTTCCCCAGCTGCAAATGTTGAATGTAAGACTAGTCGGATTTCCAATATTCTGCTACAAGAAGATTTTGTTTTAGTTTATTTACTAAATGTGTCCATTTATCTCTTAGTACTTAGTTTATAGAAAATGATGTTAACAAACTAGTGTTTTCATAGAACTTGAGCGTTCACGGGCGTTTCCAGATACACCATCTCATTTCCGCAGCACAGTTCTCAGAGGCAGTGAAGGTGGGAAGAGCTAGAACCTTCACTGTCTTGTTCATTCCTGCCTAGACGGTGAAGCAAAGGGGGAACCTGGAGTGGAAGTATGGGGCTGAAGAGAACCTGGCTGCAGGCTGTTTTATACAGCAACACATATACCTCACCCACACACATGTGCACACACACACACACACACACAGCTGAGAATTAACTTGCTGGTAAGAGAGCAGAGGTGATGAGCTTTTTCTTTAAAGGAGCATGATTTAGCTCATCCTTTCAGTGAGAGTGAAAGAGCACTGACTTTGGAATAAAGCCCTAGCTTTATTTTCACCATCTTTTTTTAGCTTAGCCGGTCATTTAATCAGTTCATTTGCACAGTGATCACCCAAGTCCTTTGTGGTTCTAACAGTCCATGCCAATTCCAGGTTATTCTTAGTGATCATAGTTTATGTATGTGTGCAAATACACAAATGTACCTGCATGTTTTTATCTAAGTATAAATTGTGACCACTTCATTGGATTTGACAGCATGTAAAGGCAGTAGTTTTAAATACTACTGATATTTTAAAAAAAAAACCAAAAACCAAAGAGCCATTTTCTTTGAGGCAGAAAGAACATTTGGTTGACTTACAGATCTAATTTGCAAAGATCAGTTCATTGAAATTCTATGTCTGTAGTATAGACACACATCTGTGCTGTTTTGCCCTTTTGTGAGCATTAATTATTTCTCTCTCTTTTGTTAGTGGTTGTTACTTAACTGAGCAGAAACATGATGGTAATTTTCAGCCAGAAAAATTCTGTGATGACTTTTTCTTATTAGTTATTTGTGTTTAAATTAACCTGGCTTATGCTCTTGGAGTCCAGTCTCTCGAACAGTTTGATTCACATGTTTGTGTCTCCGTAGAGGACATCCCAGATTCTCCATCTGGCCCTAGCTCCCCTAAAGTTGCTCTTCTTCCACCTATCCTGAAAAAAGTTCCTTCAGAAAAGGAGAGAGATGGCCAGAGCAGTCCTCAGCACAGTCCCAGGACATTTTCCCAGGAAGGTAAGAAATTTCTTCTCTGGGCTGGTCCTCCCCAAGGAGGTTCGTTTCAAAGGAAAATAAATATCCCTGACTTAAGTGATGTCTCAGTGTTTGCCTAAGTCAGCATCCCTTGGAGGCAGAGTCGTTTCTTAGTTCAGAACTTAATTCAACCCTATTGACCATGCTGGATCTTCATGAAGCACCATATACAGAGCATGAAAAGCACAACTGAGGCTTTCAGCCCAAAGATCTAACTTCTTTGTGAGTCATTACTACATGCTCCAGAGCTGGCTCCTCATATGTTAGGAGCACCTTAAAGATTGTTTTGTAACTCACTTGATGTGTGCTGTAGGTTTCTAGGTCCCATTCTTCCCAAGAGAAGCTTGTGGTAAATGACTGTTGCTATGGCTCAGGAGCAGCCTGCCCCAGCCCCAGAGACTGTGTGGTCTGTTGTGCTTGCTCGCTCGTGAGGCCAGAAGTGCCTTGTTCTCAGAAGTACGTCACCTGGATGGACACTTCTCGTTTGCTGGAGTAGGAGCAAAACGAGCTAATCCCATGACGTGAATGTCCTTTCCTAGAATCAGATCTGGTTGTCCTTTCTGGGGGCTGTGTGGCTTCAGCACGCCTGCCATTTCTTTTACTTACCTCCTCCATTCTTTTATCTGCAGAATTGATTTTTGGGTCTGTCCCAAGTAAAGTGAATACTGCCTGTAAGCCCCTCCTATCAAGAAATCCTAGGACCACACAAGTCATCACCCATGTCCAGAGGGCTCTTGTTGTGTTTTGGGGTTGCTTTATTTTAGATTTAGTTGCTATCCTAGAATATTTTGATCTCTCAGACACTGACATCGTCCTCCATTGACCTTTTTTTTTTTTTTTCCTCTTCTATTTAATGGTAGTCTTGGGCTGAACATATTTCTGAGTACTGTCTTTATGGCTTGAGAGTCTAATAAAAAAAAAATAACACTGCCTGCTTTCTCATACCCATTCTGCAGATTAATTTGTTGGGTACAAGCTTCATTCGCCTATTGGTTAAACCAGGGTTGTGACCAGAGCTGAAAAAGCACTTTTGTCAAACAGGGAAGCAACTTCAAAGATACTGGTACCTATAGGCATTTCACATGGAGTAAATGAACAGAGGTTTCAGTATTGTAGCTACCACCTTTGGAAGTCTCGGTTTAGAAGGAAAAACCCTTGGTGGCTCCAGATCAGAGTGTCCTGAGAGCCAAGACATGCCTCTAGCAGCCCTGCTGTCATCACACAGCCCCTCTCCATTCCCACCCTCCATTTCCCTCCCTTGCATCTTTATTTACAAGGAAACTTTGAAAATGGCTTGAAAGAATCCTTTTAGAGAGAAATGGGAGGCAGGAAAGGGGTGGCAGTGGTAAGTAGGAATGTCCATTTTGTCAAAAACCATTGAAATGCTGAAGGTTAAAATAAAAGGCAACAGGTTATATAAAAAAATCATTAACATTTTTGGAAAATGATGTTTCCTGGATGCCTATAGATGACCAAAAGAAAGTTCAGAGTAACCCATCGGCCTCACAAGTAAGAATGAGTATCAGGGGGCTTCTGTAGGTTCACAAAGTGGAAAAGAAGAGGAATGCCACTAGAATGCCTTTAGCTGCTGTGGGAAGTCCCATAGCCTTTCCCCAAGAATATAAGAAATAGAATGAGTTGCTGCTGAAATATCTCAGAGCTTCAGGGATAGATGTTTGATTCCCTCTGTCCCTCCCCCCAGTAGTTGGATGGTAGAGACAGTAGAGCTATGGAGACCATTTCCCATCTAGGGTCCAAGGGTCAGTAAGCTAACCCTGAAGATCATACAGATGGTATCACTTTGAATTGAAGTTTGACTAGAAATATAGACAAGGTTTAAGGACAGATTGTAAATGTCCATGGTGGTAAGCTTTTTGACCTCTTGTCACTTAACAGCTTGTCCACAAAGGGGACTCCCTCGTTAGCCCTGTTTCTTTAGAAAATGTTCCTGATGTACTCCTAACTATTTTCTTGTACGTTGTTCATGCTGGTTACTCCATTTCCTTGTTCTGTGCCTCCCTTTGGACTAGCGTGCCCAACTAATTTCTGAAGCAGGTAAATTACTATGATTCTTCTGGACTGTTCCATAGTGAATGTGATTTTCATTAATCCATCGTGGAATCAAAATGGTAACACGGGAGCTTTTTTGTTAGTATCTTTTTGGGGCAGACTCAAAGTTCACCTCATTTTACACAACATTTCCATCGTGTTGGCTGTTGAATTCTGTAGATAAGGACTAACATCGTAGGTTCCTTGAATCCTAAGTGGGGTGGGTAAGATGATATTGAATTTTAATAGTAGCATTTTTTAACATTAATGTTGACACATTGGTGTATTTGCTAATATAAAGGGTAAAATGAATCCCTTTTCCTCGGTAGTGCAAAGAGGAGATTATTACAAAAGAGATTCAGATCATGACAAGCCTTCCAGTAGAGGGAAAAGATCTTCAAAACTGTACTCCACCATTGCAGAAGAGGAAGTGAATGCAATTGGGCACAGGAAGTCACAGCCAACAAATGGTTAGAGCCTTCAATTATCATCCCTCACTGACCCAAAGCTTATGAACTGGCACTAACAAAAATGAACTTTAATTGAGTAACTTCTCTCCTGGGATTGGGTAGGGATTATTCATAAATCGGATTTTTTTTTCCGTGTGGCAACAGGATGGTCCTTCCATTTGGAGCAAAACCTATTGGCATGAAAATTTTAAAATCTAAAACTAGAAATCCTAGGAGAAGCTTCAAGTTACTTTGGAGTAGCAGTGAATCATCCTTTCACATTTTTGTGGTCGTGTAGTTTTATTTTTATTTGGGGGGCCATGCCTCCTAAGCCTTTCCCTTATAGCTTTACCCTTCTGTTAGATTTCAGCTGGGATTAGATCTGAAATTCTTAGAGTAATGCAATTTATACCCTCAGAAAATATTAACCTAACACCTCTCATTCTTTTTTGGAAAGGATCGATAAAAAGTCAGTGACTGAAAGCAGACCTTGTCATGTACGTGGTCTTTCAGTGGACATTTCATACGAAAGGGCTCCTATTTACTAGCTTCTCAACCTTGGGAACAAGTGGGTCTATTTCACAGTGGTTAGTCTATGACTTCTGCCTCCCATTTGGCCCTGTAATAAGTTCCGTAACGTTCTGTTGGGTCAGAGCAGTCCCAGGAGACAGAAGAGACAGATTTCAAACCAGCTTTAACCTCCAATGGGAAATCTTCAAATAAGCATTGCTAACTCAGAAGGGAATTTTCTGTGACTAAGAATGCCAAATATTTTGATACCTGAGATTTCCTTCAAGGACCTTTGCCCTTGGAGCGAAACTTTTTCTTCTAGCCCTTTGATTTTCCAGGGGTTAACGTGTGTATTTAGGTTCCCAGTGATTGCGTGCATGACACAGCGTTTTAGCTGTAACCCCACGCCCTTCACTGCCCCTGTGACAGCATCTCAGAATACAAGTTCAGGGGAGCCACCTTGCCAGAGAGATAACTTATCTGTTGCAAAAGGAGAAGCTATTGTCAAACTTTAGCACTTTATTATTGATTACAAACCTCTGATGACCCATCTCACAGCTTAAAAGCCCAGTTCCTCAAGGAACTGCTGATAGGAAGTGCTCCCTTTCAGAACTTCCCTTGAGGTTGATTTAAAAACAAAACCACAGCAACCAAAAAGCACCTACTGGCTCTCTACAAGCCACAGCGTTGGGAGCCTGCCTTCTAGGCCCATACCTTTGGGTGCTCCCTGACTTGCTGGTGTCCAGGCACACCCCAGCTAGGTGACAGGGCAGAGTTAAGGACGTGACGCGGTGTAAAGCAAAGTCCATAGCTCACGTAGGGACAGAACCTTCCGTTTGGGTCTGGGAGCACCTGCCCTAGAGGAAACAGACTGACTTGGCCCTTCATTTTAAAGGATTTCCTGTGTGGTAGACTGGTTTATAGACACAGTTACAACAGCTGCCCACTCTACAACAGATTTTCTCTGATACTGCAAGAAAATTTCCGTTACCTTCAAGTTATATATATTTTTAAAAGTTCCATAAATGAACATCTAAGACACTTTCTGGAGAGGTAGTTATTTTTGAGAGTATATCAAATCAGAAGTTCTATCTCTGTATTGCCCCTTGCAACAAGGACACCCCAGGTTAAATATATCTAGATTCCAGAAATTTACATTTGCACTACTCTAGGAGATCATTTATTATTAACCAGTACCCTTAACGCACTGTTTCTTCTTCGGGAGGCTTCTAAAAGACTTTGAACGGTGGAGAGACTCAGAGTGCCCACCCTCCAAATACCCCAATAATCATTCAGTAAGGCACTGAGTTAGTGTCAGTAGAGGATGAGCACAGAGATGAGCCAAACCAGAGATAGGCAAGGAGAAGAAGTTCTATCTTGTACGTTTCCATAACTCGATGAATTTTTGGCTTAAAATTCTCTTTGTGATGGGCTGCGTCAAATTTTCACAGAGTTTAATAGCACCATCTTGTATTTGCTGTTCCGCCTTTATTTATTGAAATGCCAACAGGCACCAAAAAGTAAGTTTTACAGGAGCATCAATTACATAAATTTTACATTCTCCATTTAAAATGTGTTTTGTTAGTGCCGATTCCTAGCATGTGACTGTCTTCACCTTTGAGAATTGCATAGCACTCTGCTTTCTGACTAGTTTCTGGTTAACAAGTAGCATTTAGCAGAGCAATTCTGGTAAATCATGGTGTAGATAACTTTGTCTTTCAAGAGTAGCTTTGTTTGCACAAACAGCTTTCTTACTTTCGTAAATTCATGAAACAAACATAAACTATTTGCTTTCAAAGCATGCTGCATATTTTTATCATGATAATTATGTTTTAATTGTGTGGCTATTTTAATATTGATTTGACAGGTAAAATGCTTGCTTGCTTTTACTGGAAATATTTGTAACTGCATCTTTTGAAGTTTGTATCATCTCCTCTCTACATTCAATTAGAAGCTGTGATGTTGTCACTGGAATTTATCCTATTTTCTTGAAGAAAAGAGTTTGATTTTGGCTTTGTATGTATTGTAATGTACCCTATTTGTACAGGGGTCTGATTCTGAGATTCCTTTTGTATGTCACTTGCCTCTTCCACAGTCCAGCCTGTAGCCAATAAATACTGGGCTGGCACTCATAGTCTATAAGCCAGTGCTTTGTTTTTTTGTTTTACTTTTTTCTACCAGATCAGAGATCCACTTACCCTCTCTGATTTCTTCAAGAGAAGTTTAACAGTTGCCAGAAAGTTAAAAAAAAAAAAAAAAATCAGTGCCAACTAACAGAATATTATTTTAAAGCCACCATTCCTCCTGGGAAATATGGATATCCATGGAACTTAAAATGGAAAAAATTTAAATTTTCATATAAATCTCTAATTCGGAGCTTATGTGCACTTTTCAGAAGCTTAAAAATTAGTCTTTATTATGTGCATGTGTGTTGTGTATGCAAAGTCAAATCATCTTCAAGAATTACAGATTTCATGTTTGAGCCTTTCTGCACCAATTATTGTGAAAATAGAGGGAATATTTTCATTGAATAAACTATCTGTTCCTTCTGTGAGTACCTTTTATAACTTAATTTTAATAGCACATGCAGTGGTAATAAATCCGTGTATAGTCACTCTAGCAGTTTGTATTAAAGTGGGTTAAGCTAATGTGTGTCAAAGAAGTAGAGTTTAAAAATCTGATTTTTTATAACATAAAGTCAAGCATTAAATTAGGCTGCCTTAAAAGAGGTCCAGGTGAATTCATAAAAAAATCTGAATTTTATAAAGATTTAAAAATCCTGAAATTTTAACTTTCAAGCAGGCAAAATTCATATTTAAACCATCCATTAATGAATGCCTGACCAAACCTACTTCAATATCATTGTAATTAGCATCCTAATTAAATGCAATCAAACAGATACTGCCTGAGGACTAGAAAACAAAGTGGACACAGAGCATCCCCCTACAAAGCTGTTTATGCTAATGGTATAGACTAATAAGAAGGGAGGGGGCTGGGAGAGCCAGGCGCTTTGGTTTCTTAGTCTCACTGTACGTCTCTGAGTGATGCCTGCCTGTGAGGCAAGGGCGTGTCAGCCTGGTGGAAGACTCATTGTCACCGTCACAGTAGGTAGAGCCTAACCAATGAAGGGGAATATCCTTGGAATGAACTTTAGTGTCACGGGGCATCGCAAGGTATTCGACAGCCTTCTAGAAAGAACATGTCACCATCCTCTTAGCTCTGCTGGAGAAATTGCAGTTGTGCTTTTACACTGGCCGTGCATCTCTGTCACCAGCCCAGAAACCAGCTTGCTACCTTGAGGTTTGCTTTACCCTTCCCATTCCCAGCCCTCACCCCTGAGGAACCCAGAAGCATAGCTGCCTTTTGCAGGAAGACCCCCTCGTTGGATTTCTCTGAGTTTCAGTCACACCTGCGATAATGACCTTGGCCCTTGGGGTTATCCCAGTTTATATCTGTCATAAACATTTTTGGTGCCATCAATTTCTCCATTTTTAGAGAGTACTCTGAGAGTATTTGATATAACATGATATGGGATTTCCAGGAAGCTAGAATACTGGGGAGGATGAACGATTTTATTTTTTGATTTAAAAATGAGAGCAAATATATTTGCCCTGAGAAACAAATGAGCAATGTATCACCCTATTCCTTTCTTCCCTTGAGCCTTTAGTGATGGAAATTTATTTTGAGTCACTTGATATAAAGGAACAACTTATTTTGGTTTTAAAATTGAATGAAAAAATTATTCTAGCAGATACCACTAGTAATATTATATCTTTAATTTAGACTTATTACAAAGCGTCTTCAAAGTGGAGTTATTTTAAATCTTTTCTACTTTACCCTGTTCTTAATGTTAGCAGAAATTGATAACTTAAAGAACTCTTTGTGTATTGCTAACAAATGATTTTGTGATAAAGGGCAAAATATTTATAGAAACTTATTCACCTCTTTCCAATGCTTGGGTTATTGACAACTTCCAAAGGCCCAATCAAAAAATAGATTTAATTTTTTCACTCAAAACAAGCTAAAAATAAAGATCTATTACATCATTATTGCTACCCCCCACCCCCAGCTGAGAATTTGCTCAAAGCTGTTAGGTAAAAAGAACTCATAATTTTGATGACTTAATTTTACCATGAGGAAAATTTCATGTAATTAACTAAAAATTTAAAATTTTATTGTCTAGAAGTCAGTCTCTGGTCCTGACAGTCTTAATGGCAAGGGAAGTACTTTATTATGTTTGCATTTTAACTATCAGGTTTAATGAGCTTTCATTTCCGGAAATGCTCTTTAGTGAGTTAAACATTTAAACAGCCAGCTCCTGGCAAGGGGAGTTTTATTTTTTTGTTTGATTTTTTTAGCATAATGTTAAAATCAAAGTGATTAGAAGCATGAAATGAATCCTGTAGCTTTTCCAGGACCGAAACACTGTTCCTGGTTGGGACATGTCCATTGCAGAGTGATGAGGTAGCTGCACTCTTCTTTCAAACCATACAACATGTGTGCATTTGCTATTTTTAGCTTAAGTAGTATCTAGACATACCTAGGTATAACTGCTGGTTCCAGGTTTTACAAAACCTGTTTTGAAGGAAAGTGGCGAGGAGTTGCAATAAAAATAGTGTCCCTGACACATAACAATGGCTGTTAGAGTAATTATTCTCCCATATTTATCTTGTTAACGTCTCAGTGGGTCCTTCCTATTTTTGTGTAATTAGGATGGGAAAAAATAATGATAATTCCTTTATCTGGAGGTTGGCTCCAAAAGGGCTCAGTGTACCACAGGCAATATTTAATTCATTTTACAAGACATTAAAACATACCCATCTCCTAGGGAACGAAACGGAAGCTATATGAGACACAGGAAGGTCTGACGAATCTTCCTGATATACCATAACCAGATCCAGATCCATATCCAATACCCATATCCCATATCCAAAGCCCTAAATGAGCTGCAGAAGGCGTCAAATGGAACATCTGTGCAGCCAGCGCCCCCAGGCTCTGTTTGTCCTGCTCTGCCGAGAGGGAGCGGCCACGACTGAGGAGCTTACAGCTTTGGGGCGCTCCTCCTTCCTGGCAGCTCCCTCGGCTCCCCCAGCATCCTCGCTCTCTGGGCACCTCGCCCACAGAGTCTCGACTGTACCTACGAGAGGTTCTCATAGGCCGTGGGTTTGGTTTTTCCTTCTTTCCATTTGTATCTGTTTTTGTTGGTTGGTTTTTCGTGTCTGTCTCGAGTCTCTAAACATAAGTTGTTCCTGAGAAAGTCCACCCGGCACCCCCTGCTTTTCGGGGCCCCTGCATGTCACCCACTGTGGGCCTTGTTAGGCAGCCTGACTTCCTTCCCTTTCTGTTCCAGTTTCGAGGAGAAGCTGGGCCCCGCAGCCCCACGAGAGTCAGGAGCAGAGGCGGCGCTCCTCCAGCAAAGATGGCCAGCAAGGCAGCAAGTCCAGCGACTCCGGGGAAGAAGCCGAGAAAGAGTTCATTTTTGTGTGAAGGGGACCCACACAGGAGTCGCGCTGTGCGGGGAGCTTTTGGCCAGCCATCAGAGAGGCTCCAGGGCACCAGCTCCTCCCAGGTGCTCCTCTCCTGGTGCTTGCTTGCTTTCCCTCCCTCCCTTCGACTTGAAAAACTGACCCATTTCTTAGGGAATCAACACGCATTCGTTTGGTCTTTCCCCCAACCCTTGGCATTTGCTTTCTCCGCCTTCTTCACATGCCTTCTACTGAAGCCAGCGATTATCCCATGGGCCCTACTTGAATCTCTCTGAGGCAGCTACAGAGTGCCCTGCGAGAGTTTTTGGAGGTAGATAAAGTAACTGGGCACTCACGCACGTGACGCCGTCCAGTGGACTCTGTGGGGTACTGCTGAATGTATCTGTATCAAATCTGCATTCGACCTGATAGAGCAATTTATTCTTGATGTATGCAATTGCACATTGTAATTATATTAACAGAGCACACTAATAAATAATTTGTATAAATTATATATATTAGATCTTGGGTATGGTTTTTACATTCTCCCATGGGGAACTTCTTCCTTCCTGACATGGAATTGGACATTTAAAGCTTGGTCGGTGCATCTCATCAACAAGCACAGCTGAGAACAGAGTGGAAGAGGCCCTGGCTGGTTCTACCATGTGCCCAGAGTCATGTATATAGTTGATTGGAATGAGATTTTATGAATATTAATGGTTTTGAAGGCCTTTAATTTCCATCTGCATATTAGCTTTTAATGTGATTTTGAGAGAATACTTTGACATCTGTAAAAAAAATCAAAATACTACTCTTTTTAAGACATTTCACAAATATTCACGTACATTACAGGCTGAGGGGATTTTATTCATATGTATATTTATACCAATAAAATGATTTTACAAGTGGAATTTTGACCTTCTTCAGTGACTTTTTTAGTTAGGACTGTGGCGGTAAACTTTTTCTTTCCCCAAACCAGAATAATCAGTTTCCAGATAATCAAACTGGAAGCTATTACATTGCAAATAAACGTAACTTGCTGATTCCATTGCTTGCACTCACCTTTGGGAAAAAGAATTTACCAAAAGGGCATAGAAGTATGCGTTCGATCCAGCTCCTGTTGCCACAAATTAAGCGTCACACGAGGTATGAAAAAAGAAGTGTGATCTGAAGAGTCTCAAGCAATGTGGAACTTTTGGAAAGAAGAATCACAGAAGGCAGGGCATGTGTGACATGACTATTTACCACACTGTGGCACCACTCTGGTGCCTGGCAGAGCAAGAACCCCATAGGTAGAGCCTGAATGGTTTGCTGCCTCTGCTTGATTCCCTGAGGCTGGACGGATGCAAGATATTGTCTAACAGTAGTGTCTGCTGTCATAAATGCTGATGGGACCATCTCAGTGGCTGTCAAAGTGGGAGAAGCATAAGAGGACAAAGATAGGCCAGTGCCTTGAAGAGCTAACAGGGTGTGGGGAGGCAGGCACACAACCCAACTGAGTATGATACAGTGTGATCAAGATGATTGTTTTGGTCAGCCAAAGGTGTGCCTTTTGAAATATACCAAAGATTGGTCGGTCTTTATAAAGGGTATTTATTTGGGGTAGAAGCTTACAGTTACCAGGCCACAAAGCATAAATTTCTTCCCATACCAAAGTCCATGTGTTGGAGCAAGATGGCTGCCAACGTCT
>PVKH010032325.1:0-12185 GCA_004027955.1 Chaetophractus vellerosus | reverse complement strand
ATTTATTTATTTTTAAAATTTATTATATATCCCCCCCTTTCTGCTTGTTCTTGCTGTGTTCATGTTTGCATTCTTCTGTGTCTGCCTGTCTCCCCCCACTGCGGCGAACCACTGAGTCAGCTCACCGCGCGGCGGCCTGCCTGCTCGCGGCGGCTTGCCCCACCCGCGGCGGCTTGCCTTCTCAAGGCGGTCTGCCCGCTCGAGGAGGCCTCGGGAACCGAACCCGGGGCCTCCCATGTGGTAAACCGGCACCCTACCAATTGGGCTACAGCTGGCCCCCCAATTTACTTTATATTAAAGATGAGTAGTGATTCTTACCTTCCTACTAGGGAGACATTTCCATATATTTTTTTGTTGGCAGGATTATCCAAAAGGTTTTGTTTATCATTAGGACATTCAGACATACCTATCCTTTTCCTGTACCAGAAAGCTAATCTTGTCCAATTTAGTACTACCTAGTCTGATAGCACAAACATAGCTGATGGAATCCAGAATCTCTCAAAAAGAGGCTAAAAATGGGACTCTGCCATTCCATGCATGCCCAGATAACCCATTTGTGGCCCACAAATCTGACATAAGAATGCAGAGGCCATTAAATTCATCATGACCCAAATACTTTGGATTTTCTCAGATCTCTCGTTTGATAAAATGAGACATGGTGCGGGATCTGGGTGTATCTGAAAAAGGTCATATATATAGTGAGCTCTGCAGAATGAAAGCCCTGAGAAACTCTCAGGTGGGATTCACAGAGCTGTGTGACTTGAGCAGTCACGTGGTGTTAGGGAACCCAAAGGCGACAACTGTCCACCAGGAACAGTGACCAGGATATTTTTCTCAGCACCAGACTTTCATCTTCAGGGGCTCTAGAATAAGTAAAGACTTGTACAGAGTTCTAGCAAAACATTTTCTTTAAACTTAGTCCAAAAGCCAAGACCATTGCATGGATACAGAAGACTTTTGAAAATTATACCATGGCTATTTCCAGGGTTTTGTAGCTGTCACCAGGCGAGAAGCATGTTGTAGAAACAATAAAATGACCTCACGTAACACTTATTACGTGTGCACTTTGGCTGTAGAGATTAGCTAGACGTTATCCTTGAATTATTAAAATTTATCTAGAAGTCAGTAATTAACTGCAATTGTTGATAAGAGTATCTTTATATTCCATAATGATTACTTTAAGTTCACATAACTTAGGTATTATTAAAGGACTGAGCATAATGAGTTTTCATGTCCAAAATCCATCTTCTCTAACTGACTTAAAACATAAGAATTTTAGAGTAACTGGAAAGGAAACCCCTAGTACCTAGATCATTCTTCACTCAACTCTTGTACCTTCTTGCTAGCTGATAACTAATTGCTATGATCCCTTGGCTGAAAGACTTTTTAACCTACCTGGAAAGTTATAATATTCTAAATTTGTCTCTAAACCAGTCTCATTAGTGGTGTTTTGGTAGATGAATTACACTGATTTCAGTTTGCATCCATAGTAACTTTTTTAATATAATTTTAAGCTTCTGCTTTAAATGTAACCTAATGATTCCCACTTCATGGTCAATTATTTACTTAATATCCAAAATGCAGATTTTCAAATTCTAATATCCAAAATTTTTCCTTTGTATATTATTTTGTGCACTCCCACCGTAGTTTATGGGCCTTTAATTTTAAGTTGACAGGTATGTGAAAATTCTCTATAGATGTAATTTTGAAAGATTCTTATGGCTTTCCCACAAAATATTTTAAGATAAATTCATTTTTATATGGGCAAGGTAGTCATTGCCAGTTTTATTAATGCAGCCTATAAAAGAATTTACCTGTACTAACTGAAAACCTAACCTATTTTCTGCAATACTTTCTTCATATTGCCTACCTATCATTTTATTCTTTTAATATGATCATTGTGTTTTTTTAGTGAAAATAGCATTACAATCTTTAGATTAGATTTTATTTGACATTTGGAGCAAAAATAATATTCATTTAAAAGAAAAAAACGGCTTAGCTACTTCTAAATTTTAAATGTCTCGTGGTTTTCTGTAATTACACAAGAGCGCATGCAGCCTTGCTTAAAAGCAGCCTGTAAATGCTTAAAGAAGTCTATACTATGTGCTCTGTGTCTGCAGAACTTTAACCTAAATAGTTACTTTTGAGTATTGTATTTCTTGGGAGAAGAGATGACCTCGTGTTTCATTAAAATATAATACAGTAGCCTATCAGTGCAGGGCTGGCCCTGACTCTTTCTGCACCCAGGTATGATCCTTCCCCAAGCCCCGTTGTTAGGGGCCTCAGTAATCATCAGGAATAAAGCAGAGCATGAGGTTCAGGGTCCATAAGCTTTGGTTTGCAAATTCGAGCATGCCACTTCTAGGACAGAGAGGCTAACTTGTGAGATTCACTATGTTTCGAAAAACCCAGGTAGCAGGAGAACCATTAGCAAGAGAGACATGCCCGTCCCTCTGCCCCAGAGCTGCATTTCAGCCACACTTCTGACTAGTCCTGGGGGAGCGGGGCAGCCCAACACGCTGCATGGTCTCCCATTGGGAGTCCTGTGTAGTAAAATATTTCTTTCATGATAGTTTTCCAGAAGCCCCCTTGTTCCCATCCCCGCAGATACTCGGAGATCCTCACTATCTGTGAAAAGACTCCTCCTCTTTCACCTTCCCGGAGACGAGCTACCTTTCCTAATTGGCTCTTTTCTCAAAGTTCTCTTTTTTGCCAGACTTCACAGGGGCACCAGAAAATACCTCATCAGTATTTTTCAGCCCTCTAGTTTTAAAACATTCCCGATTTTAAGATGATATGAGTATGGAAAGCATTTGTTGGACTCTTCTACCTCTTTTCTATGATTTTATTGTCAATGAAAGTAAAAAAAAGCTTGGGTAAAGTTATTTTTAAGAGCTTCCTGGCCACCCCCACCTAAGTCCCCAATAACTGTTTTGAACCCCTGATTTTAAAAATCAGCTTGCTTATAATCTCTAGATGTATAATTCAAACACAGCTACTATCCTTTGTTGAAGATGATGTTTTAAGTATGATAAGACTGTTTCTTGATCCATTTATATTTGAAAACACTATTGATTTTTTAAGAGTCCTTTCTTGGTTTTGCTTTCACCCTTAATGACACTCCAAAACAGCCACGGAGAAGGGTAAAGAAAACCTCCCCTGCACACCATCATATTAATTTGCATTCACATGTTAGAAGAATTAACCATCTGGTGACCTGTGAGTTCCATATCGCACTGGTTGTCCTTGATTCTCCCTCCGGCACGGCTTGTGTGACAAGCCCCGTTTCTCTCTCAGTTTGATCTACAGAAGGGGGATACTGTTAGCAAAGAATCTTAGTGTCCTCACCTTTAAGATCAGTGAAAATAATCAGCACTTCCAGTTAAAGGCAGAGTTTACAACAACTAATTACTGTTTTATTCTCTATGAGTTAACAGTCTGAAGCCATAAGTGGTAGATAACTGGTGACCTGAATTAACTTCACTAGAAAAATAAACCAAGCTGTGAAGACTACTTTGGAGTGGTCTAAAGCCTGTATACAGTTTTGAAACTTGTAACATTTAAATTTTAATAACTTAAGAAAATAGATATGAAAGAGATGATTTATAATTGTTCTAGAAATGAAAATGGAATTTTCTTTTCAAAGCTACTATGAACTTTAATTATGTTAGCCAAAGGGCAGTAATAACCTGATCTTGCAGAGTAACCATTTTTTGCTTATCTGAAATAATAATAAAATGCTTCAGGCAGTTGTTTAGAAATTGAACAGCACGCAGTCCCCTTAGATTAGCCTTTTTTGCTTATCAGTTGACTCAGACAGGATTTCCACCTCCATTAAGATTTATCTATATTTTATGAATTGTAAAGGTAATATATATACTCACTGTGAAAAATTTTTCAAAAAATGTGAAAGGATTTAAAGTTAAAAATAGAAGTGCTCTGTCTTCTCCCCCACCTATTTGCTTTTTTCACATGGCACATGTGACCAGCATTCTTTTGTTGGCCACCCAGGTGGAAGCCACGTGTGGGAGGCTGATGCAATGGATCAGTCCTTACTGGTAGGCATCTAAGTTGTTGGCAATTATGCCGATATGCACAGTGCTGCCTTGAAGACCTTCTGTTTACATCCTTGTGCACTTCTGTATTATTTCTATATGATAGAGACCTAATGGTAGAATCACTAAGTCAACAGATATATATTTTTTTTAAGATTTATTTATTTTATTACATATCTCCCCTCCCCCCGCTGTGGGGACGCGCCGAGACTGGTCACTGCGCAGGCGCGGCTTTCCCCGCTTGTGGGCGGCTTCTGCTTCCATTCACGGCCGGCTCTCAGTTCGTGGGTGGCTGGCTGCGCTCCATTCGCGGGCGACCTGCCCTGCCCGTGGTGGCTTTTGCCCTGCCCATGGCAGCTTTTTGCCCTGCCCACGGCGGCTCTGGCCCGCCCATGGCGGCTTGCCATTCTCAAGGCGGTCTGCCCGCTAGGAGAGGTCCCCGGGAACCGAACCCGGGGCCTCCCATGTGGTATGCCAGTGCCCTATCCACTGGGCTATACAGCCGGCCCCCAGATATATACATTTTAATAATGATATTTTGCTAACTTCAACCAGGCTTTTGACAAGAGCTGTAGAACAAACAACTGAAAACAAGATCTTTTTTAAATACTTGAAATATGACAAATACTCTATTTTATTAGTTGGAAAACAATTCAGATGTACTATATAGTATGTAATTTTGCCTGAAACTTTAATAAATTCATCTTTAAGTGCTGCTTAGACTACATAGAAACTCTATAAGACTGTTTCTGGAAAAGAAATCTTAAGTATTATCATTTACAAAATAATTGTCAAGAACTTTTGAGGATGATAATGTCATAAAGGATACATTGTTATATCTTTAAAATGTTAAGGCAGTATTAAAGTGCCTGCTTTAATTTGCAAAGTTGATTTTTTTAAATAATACTTTTTTATTTTATTTTATTATTTTATTTTAGGAACTTGAACAGTACAAAAGAAATTCTTCCAAGTCCTGGAAACAAATTGAGTTTGAGTCTTGAACCTAATTCAATGCTGTGTTTTTATTTCTTCTTTCCCATATACAAGTAAGATTTTTAAAATATTATTGTAGTAATATGTGAAGAAAGTTAAGATGTGAATTAGTTAAAAGAAAAACTAAACTGCCCGGATAATTTGAAGTCTTTTAAAAGGGAAAAATTGTGTAACACCTACAATATTTTTTTGAAATAAGAGAATCTACTAACTACTCATAACATTCTTAAATGGTATATATTCTGTTCAGTAGTTCTAAGTTTCTAAGTATCTGCTTATATGTCTTTTAGGAATATGAGAGCAAGAATATTTGAGTAACAGTTTTGAATATAAGGACAAATGTTCACATTAAGCACATCCTTCTATAAGGGGTTCTCAGCTGTGGTTGTTAGGAAAGCTTAAATGGGTTCACTTTCATAGTTGCAATGATTTTATTCTAACTCTGAGGCACAAGAAGCATGTGAAATATTTATTTTAAAATGCACATTCCTCAGTCCCCACACTCAGAGATTTGGAATCAGTGGATCTGAAATGGGCTCAGTAACCTGCATAGTCAATCAATACCCTTGGTGATTCTGATGCAACTTACTTTGAGTGCCACTTTTTTTTTTTTTAAACACTGACTTTGGACAAGTCAGTTAACTCTTTTATTAGGGTTACACATCCATTCCCCCCACCCTGAGATGGCTCCCTCATCTGTCTGCTCACTGTGTCTAGTTGTTGGGTCTGTTCGCTATGTCTCCTTGCTATGTCTGCTCGCTATATCTGCTCATTGTTTCTGCTCTTCTTCTTTAGGAGGCACCGGGAACTGAACCCGGGACCTCCCATGTGGGAGGCAGGCACCCAACACTTGAGCCATCTCCACTCCCCTTGACTACCACTTTTTGAAGAACAGGCAAATTTCAGGAGACTTCTTATCAATAAGCAGGCCAAAGCTTCATGCGTTGGTGATAAGCGGGATCAGTCTCCAAGGTGGATGACCTTTAAGATGTTGTCCAATCCTGTAGATTTGTGTACCTGCTTAAGCCCAGTTTTGAGTAAGTGTAATTGGTGCTGTTAAACAGAAAAGTCATTTATTCTGTGTTCTTCCATTTCCACTTATAAAAAATTGGTTTTAATTTGAGCAAGTAAGATGGTTTAGTGTGAATTAACTGAAAAATACCCCTGTTTACTTTTGTAATTTTATAGCTTATGATATTATATATGCCTGGAAATTCCTTGTAGTTTTTTTTTAATAGGAAAAAAAAGTAGTATAATTTCACTAAAACATGTGTTGAGGTCAAGCCTATCATTTTATCATTTACTAGGTAGTCAGTGTTGCATCAAGATTTTGTATGGTGTTACATGTCAGTGAATCTATGTAATAATCTAATAATGAACTGTATCCCAAAAGGATTATTTTGTATGTAAAATGTTCATATTAATATGAAAAGTATACTATAAAAAATCTGCTTATGGTCCCCCTTCGACAATTATATTCTTCATCAACAAAATGCTCATTAATAGCACAGATAGTCCTAACTTTTAAAATAAATGTTTTGTTTTTTCCAAAAACTGAGCCTAATATGAAAAACATGGCCAAGAGTGAAGCAGCACTTTTGGTCTCTTCCTCCTTTTTTCTCTTTCTTTGATAAGCATTACTTATGGCAAACAAATTAGATTCAGGATGAGCTGACAGTCTAAACAAGTGTGTCTTTGGACCTCTCCCAATGATGGTGGTGAAGCACAGGGCATCCCAGAGGCCGAGATTGGACTGAAGGGATCCAAAGCCACTACCAGCCAGATTGCCTGTAGCCCCAAAGAACTCGACATACCACTGTCAGAAAATGATGGAAAATCACCCGTGCTCCCAGGGGTAAATGAACTATCGAGAGATCGCAGCACTATGAATTTCATGTGGGCACTTGCTGACGTTCTGTTACAGTTAGAACCAAGAAGAATGGTTAGGTGACTGCTGTGATGGGGTAGCAATTGAGTTACAGAAGCGTGAGGATCAGGGTTGCGTGGTCTTCTTCCTAAGCTTCTGCAACATCTGGATAGCTGACAAAGTGCCACCACCATTCCTTCACGTGTTCAGTAGCCAAGTGCCTGCTGTATGTCCTAAGTACTGAATGATCTGAGTGGTACAAAAGTAAGACCACCCAGGCCAAAGAACCTCCCAGAAACAAGCAAACAAAATATATATATTTGGACAAAGAACCCCAGATGCTTGCTGTGAGATTTATTTAGTACATATAAAGACGATATAAAGTCTTAGCTGCCTGAGATGTTCACTAGAAATCCTAGCATAGTATCCCAGTAAAGAGAGCACCACATGGATCCAGACTTCCACTAACTAGGGCTATGACTTTGACCAGGCTAGTTCAACATTGGACTTAATATACCACACGCCCAGCTTCAAATAAGCAAATTTATTAACCCCGAGAACACCAAGATTGATGAGCGACATCTGAGTGGTTAGCAAGCTATCTGATTAACGCAGTGAAATAAGACTTCATAAACTATTTGTAGCACATGTGGTCCCAACACTTGAGAACAGGATTTTCAGCATGTTTTCAAGGAACCTCAGTCTTAGGAGTAGACAGGTGCCCTGTCTCTGCTGTGGAGAAAGAACGCCCTTTAAATTAATAGTGACCATTATAATCACTGCCAGAAACATCACTGCCTTGGTGGGAAGAAACAGCCTACTCGACAATAGTAACATGAATTTTATTATATAATTTGATTTTCTTACACTTCACTGTCCATTTGTGACTCAAGACACAACTGTCATGTGTTGAATACCGTCACGTTTTTTAAGGTGGTATCATTAACATTTATTAGCTTGAAGTCACAGGCTATGTCAATTTTCCAAATGTTTCTGAGCTCAGATGAAATTCATCTGCATATGAATCGTAGAAAATGTTTCCACTTACATTGTACACCCTATCTTTGTAAGTTGAAATCAGTGCTTTCAAAAGAGACTCCTTTGGGACTCTCTTTGGAACACTTTAATAGATTATCATCTCCAGAATTGTCTATAACTGATGTGACATATATAATCTGAAGGCATTATGTAACTATTATAGCATAATCATCCATGTCAAAGACCTTTTATAAAAATTGACAATACTGTTCTGGTAATTTACCAATGTCTCCAGATCTTTAAATTCTGTTCCAAGAAATAAAATTTTACTGTGGTTTCCTTAATGAAATGATCTTTCCTACTATAATGTAAGACATTTCAAATACTATAATTTATCATTCTTTGCGACTTAGGTCACAGGAACTGAACAAGTTCATGTACTCTGTAAGATATTCACACTCAAAGTTACTATGGTAACATTGAAAGTGTTCCGTTTCACTCCAGACTTGTGCATGAATTGCTTAAAGATCAGTCAGAAAGATAATCAGTCATTTAGTAGAGAAGCCATTTTTAAAATTTTGTATCCATCATTTGATCCCTGAAAATATGCAATATAGATGCCTGTATTTATCAGCACTCTTTCTCTTTACAGTTCAAGAAGATGAATTCCTAGTGTGTAGCCCTGTTCTCCTTAGTGTAACTGCTGTGTCAGTTGAGCGTCTTTTCTATATGGACTTTTTAAAAAAAAATTGATTTATTTATTTACTTTATCCATTTTAAACCCCCCCTCCCCCATTTGCTGTTTTTGCTGGGCAATTCTCTGTGTCTGTTTCCTGCCCTCTCTTCTCATCCTTCTCCTCCTGTCTTCACCGGAATTCGATCCTGGGGACCTCCGATGTGGGAGAGAGGCATCCTGCCTCCTGTGCCACCTTAGTTCCTGGTTTTTCAGCACATCTCATCTTGGCTCCCCTGTGTCTCTCTCCTGTTACATCATCATCTAGCTGCATGGCTCGGCGGGGCCTGGCGGCACACCCGTGCACAAGGCCTGGTGGCGTGCGCGCCTTCTATATTTTTCTTTTATTTTACCAGGAGGTCCCAGGGATCAAACTCAGGTCCCTCCAAATGGCAGCCGGATGCCCAACCATTTGAGCCACATCCGCCCCCTCTATATGGACTTTAAATAACAGCTGCTCTCTAATCTAAAAGATGTCATTTCTCAGTGCATGCACTTTGTCTAGTAGTAACATTTACTTTTAAGCTTGTAAGTTTGTTGAAAGTGAACAATATCAAACTAATCTTTAAAAACATCACCAGAGTTTTGTCTGGTGTGTTGTGTTCTCAGTTCAGCCCATCCCAACAGTTTCATCATTAAATTGACCCTCAATAAAATCAGTAGTTGTTCTGTATGAAGGTTCATCAAGCCCACCCAGCATCCTCCTGCTGCGATCAGGTAGCCCAGGCCCCTGCATGTGGACATGTGCACGTAACTAGGGACTTTTAAACACTTTTGAAAGCATTCTTACCCAGTGCTGCAGGATGCTGTGCTGCAGCCAAACCAACAACTCTCTTTTTGTTATTTACAGTCAATAATCATGCAAATGTTTTCTTTTCATTGAATCCTTTATTAACTCTGAGCACAATTTCTGAAAAAATGACCTACGTTTTTGTGTCTAGAACAAGGAAAACAAATAGCTCACACTAGCCTCCCATATGTTTATGAATTTTTATTATTTACCTTTTTGGACCAGCTTAGTCATAATTTCCACATACCACATGTCCCTGAAACTTGGAATAGCAAGAGACTGTGAACCTTTCTACTGCATTCAAGGACTGCATGGATCCAAAATGTTTAAAAGACTTTAAGATGTAATATCAGGAAATAATATCTTATTTCAGACATTCAGAGCAGTCATGCATATCTAGGAGCTTCCGTTGCATTTCGCAGCAAAGTATTTTACTATCTGCTGATGAGATGATCCCTTATTTTAAAAACAACCATTCCTAAGATGACAAGAACTGGAATGTAGGCATATAAAATCAGAAAGTTGGCTGTGAATCTGGATGTTGCACCCGGGCAGGTTCTCTCAATGAATTGAATTCCTTGAGTGTAGGTACACATTGGATTAGTTGACACAGAAGCATTTGAGCTACCTGCCAGGAAGATGGACAGTTTCAGATATGATATGTCCCAGATAATTTGATCAACACATACTTACCAATTACCCACCAAGTGCTTTCACTCTGCTAAATACCCCTCTTCCTTAATGATACAGGACTTTTTAGAGAGCCCAGATTTCATGATTAATTGAAGCAATAGTGAGTGTCCTGGGTCTTGGCTTCATTGAAGACATAAATGGATTTGTTTCTATTTGGAATATAGAGTCATGACTATGAAACTGATAAAAATCATGTTCACTTAGCACTGAGTATCCTAAAGTTATTGACAGTATCACCCCAAATTTAAAACAACTGCGAAATTCCACCCTGTTCCTTAGGTGTATCCAGAGTGGCCCTGGTATTTTTAATGGCCATGAGGCCTTGTGATGTTCCCACTGCCTTCTCATTGGATTTGGGAACAGACTTTTGTCAAAAATGGCTTCAGCCAGCTATATACTAAGTACATTTGGGAATAAGAAGCCACTTCAGCCCACTTCATCTTTTCAGTAGCTATAGGAACTGATTCTGTCTGGACTATACTAGAGCTTACCTTGGTCCACATTAGGGCTGTCATTTTCTAACAACATCACAGTGGCCTTAAGCTGGTAACCTTTGACAGATGACTAACTTGACTAAATGCTTATTTTTCTTTTAGTTTAAAAATCAGAGAAAATATTGGTCTTTTTTTTTTCAAAACAAGGCTTTAAATCTAGTTATTATAATACCTAGCATTTTTAAAAAAAATCTATCTCCCTCAGGAAATTGCTTCCTCTGAGTAAAATGTAAAAATAATATCCTAAAGTAGAATACTTACCACAAGTGAAATTCAGCCCATAAAATTCATTGACTATAAGAATCTCACAGCAATATTTTTGGAATGTAAAATAACTGAAGATTTTAAAAGGAAGGGGCATTTCTTCTATGTTTCTTAAGAAAAAGGAAAAAAGAGAGAGGTGAAATTCAGTATACTCTGGTAATAGTCCTACCAAATGAAAAGCAATCGTTATTTTATACTCTACCAACATGAACGTAGTTTTCTATTTCTCTGTTATAAAAGTTGTGCTCACTATAAAAAACTTCAAACAATGCTAAGAAGTATAAGGAAGAAAGTAAAATCATCTGAAATACCACTACCCAGAAATAACTATTAACATTTTGGTGAACATCCATCCACTCAGCTAATGTGTATGTTTATAAAATTGTATACATATGGAATATTAAACCCTTCATGCTCTTTCCTAAGCAGCTTTTTTTTCTCCCAATGTCTGTCTTGGACATCCTTCCAAATCAGTAAGCATAGACGTCGTCATTTTTAATCACAGCTTGGTGCTCCGTTGTCGTAAGAATCCCACAATTCCCTGATGATGAATTGATGTCTAATTTTTTTGGTAAGCACCAATGATATAAATATAAACATAAATGAAAACACACACATTAGAGGGGGATATCTGTGATTAAATGGAAATTTGAGAGTGCTGGTTACTCAACTAAACTCCAGGGGAGAAAGGATGGAGGGAGCAAGCAGACATTCATTGTGAAAACAAAGTATGTCTCCTCTCCAGTCTATTTCAGGAGAAACTTCATACTGATCCTGTGGCTTTCTTGGTTTGCTATATAGTATCTATTAATCAACAAATATTTATTAAATTCTTTCTGTTTGCAAGACACTAGTGCTAGCTGTTTGAGGAATGTAAAAATGTTCCCTATCCCTAAAGAACTCACAGTGTAGTTGGGGACTTAAGACTAACGATACACAATAGTGGGCCATTTGTGCCCAGAAAGTATACAAAACCAGTACCACATGTCTATGGCATTCCTATATTTAATGTTTGTGATTTCACCATTTCTCAAGCTCCTTTACTCTCCATTATGGCTAATTTTCCAAAGTACAAAACTGAATTAATCATATTGAGAGGCTGCTGGGTGGAAAGGATAGGGAGGAATCTGGGAAAGAATTAGGGGAACAGGAAGGACATTCTAGGAAGGCACAATGGTGTGAGCACAAGGCTGGTCAAGGGCTGCATGAGGGACAGAGCAGTCCAGAAGTTCTAGTCCTGAGGCCTTGAATTGGGAGCAGTGGGAGGTGAGTTTGGAATAATAGCCAGGAACAGCCTGTGCAGGGCCTTGAGTGACAG
>PVKH010032324.1:0-12190 GCA_004027955.1 Chaetophractus vellerosus | reverse complement strand
GTGCCCTACCGCCTGCACCACCTTAGTTCCTGGTTTTTCGGCATGTCTCGTCTTGACTCTCCCCTGCGTCACTCTCCTATTACGTCATCATCTTGCTACTTGGCTCGTGGGGCCTGGCGGCTTGTTTTAGTCAGCCACAGAGATGCCTTTTGAAATATACCAAAAAGTGGTCGGTCTTTATAAAGGGTATTTATTTGGGGTAGAAGCTTACAGTTACCAGGCCACAAAGCATAAAGTTCTTCCCTCACCAAAGTCCACGTGTTGGAGCAAGACAGCTGCCGACGTCTCCAGGGTTCAAGCTTCCAGGTTCCTCTGTTCCTGGGGCTGCGTTTCTCCCTGGGCTTAGCTTCTGTTTCCTCCACAAGTTCAGCTGTAGACCATGAGGCTCTCTATGCTTTGCATCTCTACACAAGGCCAGCTGTAGACTATCCGGCGATCGGCTCACTCCAACATCAGAACTGCTTCTCCAATCTGCTTCTCTCATCTGCTACCTTTTGTCTAGCCTTTATACTTGAGACCATGCCCACTGAGGGGTGGGGTTCAACGTCCCACTGACTTGGCAGTTAACGCCCTAATCATTACTTAATCCTGCCCAGATGAACAGATGAGTTTATAAGCATAATCCAATTTATATTTTTGGAATCCATAATTAAATAAAACTCTCAAACCATTACACGGTGCACCTGCACATGGGGCCTGGTGGCCCACGCGCCTTCTATATTTTTCTTTTTTAAATTTTTACTGGGAGGTCCCAGGGATCGAACCCAGGTCCCTCTATATGGGAGACGGACGCCCAGCCACCCAAGCCACATCTTTGCCCCTGTTATATCTCTCAAGTTTGACCAAAGATACACAAATTACGGTCTTTTCCCACACAGGATGGTCATATAATAAATCAGGCGTGGTTTATCACCAGAATTCCAAAAACCAGACCTAGGGAGAAAAACTAGGTCTGGGGACACATGCATGGTTTCTAATATAGCGAATGTTTAGCCTACCCTGATGATCACAAAGTCAGGACAGCGAGAATATTCGCATTGCTCTAGCTTATTTATCAAAGGAGAATTTACAGGGGGCTGTTGGGTGTTGTCTCAGTTTCTGAGAACTGCCATAACAAAGTATTATAAACTGGTGGCTTACAAAAACAGAAATGTATCGTCTCACAGTTCCAGAGATTCGAAGGCCAGAGCCCCGCAGTCAGCAGGGCCGCACTCCCTCTGAGGTCTGACGGGGAGAGTGCTCCACGGCTCTCTCCAGGCTTTTGGTGGTTCCTGGCTGTCCCTTGGATTGTGGCGCAGCTCAGTCTCGGCCTCCGTCATCACGTGGCCGTCTTCTCTATCTCTGCATCTGTGTCTCCTCTCCCTTTACAAAGACATCAGCTATGGGATTAAGGGCCCACCCTACTCCAGCTGGACCTCATTTTAGGCTGCCTAATTTCACCTGTAACAACTCTATTTCCCAAAAAGGTCACCTGAAGTACTGGGGGTTAGGACTTCAGCAATACAGTTCAACCCGCAGTAGGAATTCTCACGGAATCAGCAGACAGCTGGGGTGAAAGGAATATGGGCCCCCACACACTGTCCTTCGTAGACCCTGGCCCCCACATTAAGTAGCCATGGATTCACAAGAAAGAGATGCACCCGTTTCTTTTGATATTCGGCTTCCTAGCTCAGTTGGCACCCAGAGGTTGCATGAGAGAAAATTACCAGGATGGAAGATGTTTGAGTATTAAAAGAGTTTTAGGCCAGGCAAAAAGTAGGGCCCAATTAATTTCATCCAAACGGGTTTATTTCATTCCTAATTTTCATCAGCACTTCAGTTGCCATCTTCTTTTTTTTTTCCCCTCTCATTTTAATAAAAACACTAAATTTCTTGGGGAGAGTGTTAGGTGAAAGCCGTTGAAAGAAAGGAGGTTTTATGGAAAGGCAAGTAGTTTTGCATGAGTAATAATAATTATGGTGATGATAGGTTTCCTGCCTGAGTCTTCTCAGTGGGGTAGTATTTGCAAATTAAACACTCTATAAATTATTCAGCCCCTCGCCACAATCTCGGTTCATTTGCATAATCCCCCTGCACTGGCTCCTGGGTGAGCGATTCCCTAATTAATTATTAAATTCCTGTCTGTACAAGGTGAACGAGATAACGAAATTCCAGCAGGTCCCATGAAAAGCTGGAGCTGGGCGTTCTGGAGAAGGCTGCCTGCTTTTCCGGTCTTGGGTCTTCCTGGGTGCTTTTCCCAGCTCCAGGCCCCTTCCCCTGCATCTCCCCACAGGACTGGTTGTAGATTTGGCCCATGACTGCAGCAGTCCGACCTTCCTGTAACCCAGGATTCCACGATTCTCGTGTCAGCCCCATACCACACACAGCTCAGCCACCGAGGAATCGCCCGCGGCCCGGCCAATGTGGCTTTATAAGGACATTTTCAAGCCCATCCTAGGTTTGGTTCATGGACAGCCCCTAAGGTTCATAGCTATTCCCCTATTACTTCATTTTTGGGTGCGTTCTTCCATGTGGCCAAAGTTCAGTTTTCTCTAGTCATTTAGCAAGGGATTTGAAAGCCACTTTGGAATTTTTTTAATTTTTAATTTTGGATAAACTCATGACATTCTTCCTGCAGCTCTAGGAATAACAGTCACTTGTGCGAAGGGAGGGTGGACTTCTTGGGGGAAGAGGCAGAGCTGTGGCAGACAGGCTGGTGGCAGAAGGTGCTGGTGCCTGGGCCCTGCAAAGTGGGCTCGCTCACCTGGGAACTGGGGTTTCCCAGGAGTTCCACTGTGGGCTGTAGCAATGTTCAAGTGTTCTCACTGTTTGGTGGCAGTGCCTCTGGGTGGAGTTTTTGTGTTTAAAAAACAACCCTTACTGGTCAATATTGTCTTTTGATATACCAAAAAGAATTGGTGATAAAATTGCTGAGATTTTCTCTGGGCTATCTATTTCAGTGCCCCTCAAACTTTGTGATTTTATTAACATACAGATTCTGATTCAGTGAGTCTGGGGTAGGCCTGGGTTCCAGAATTCTTGAGAAACTCCTAGAAGCTGCTGTTGGACTGTGGACCACCTTTTGAGTAGTTAGGGGCTGGGAGACAGGGCATAGTTGTAAGTAGGAAAGAAATCAGACTTGTAAATGAAAAGGAAGATGCAACATGCTAAGCTCATGGGTCTTTACTCGCTTTTTAATTAAGGACACGATTAGCTGGGATTAGAGCAGAGCCAGGATTAAATTTTGCTCTTCTGCTTATTATTATTACTTTTGAAATTTCAACTAGGTCTAATTAAAATTTAGAAGTGGATTTAGAACCGCTTGTCAGAGCTGAGCCTATTGTTGACCTGATGTACTCATAAGCTTGGCTTTCTTCCCAGCTGGGCAGCACCTTCAGGGAAGTTTTGTCGTCTCCCTGAGCCTCTTTCTCCATCTGTATACAGTGGGTGCAGAAACAGCACCCGTTGAGGTTGTCCAGCTGGTATCACTGAGAGTGTGGACTCTGGAATCGTACGGATTTGGGTTTGATTCCCAGCTGCATTCCTTGAGCGTTTTTCTTTCCTTCTCTGGACCTCGCTCTATCCATCTGCAGCCTGGGGACCGATCTGGACCCTGTCTTGGGGGACCCCATGAGGATTTGCTGAGGCATGTGGCAGGCTCCCCCTGACGGTTGGGTTAGCAGAGGTCCTTGAGCCTGTGGAGACCCAGCCTTCCAGCTGGTTCCAGACGCAAACGTCTGCAGAGGGGCAAGGGGGAGAGTGTGCTGGGGTTTGGCAGATGACTTGTTTTTCTGTTTCGCATTTGTGGAGTGTCCACACTTGTGCAAATACTGTGTGAGGTTCTGTGGGCACCCCAATAAGAATCTTAAAGGGATCCTATAGGAAAGTAGTCCAAAGTCTCCAATGGAAGCAAAATAAATGCCAAATTAGACACCAAATCACAGTCTCCATCTGGGAGGCTGGCTGATCAGAATGGCCCCCTGGTTGATCAAAACGATGAGGTCATTCTGCTCTGAGTTGTCTGAATAAAGGGGCTATGGAAGAGCAAGAAGCTAAGTTGAAGCAAGCAGCTTTGTGGGTGGAAGCAGCCATTTCTGTGTCCAAATTCTCAGATTCCAGAAGCAGCAGCAGCCCTAGCGACCCGTTTCAGCCTGTTCCTTACATGGCAAAATGGTGCCTTGTGGAGAGGTAGGGGCGTTGGTGCCGAGAGGAGGACGCCCAGCTTCTGGGGCAGGGTTTCTCCTCCTGCCCTCCCCTGGGTGCATCCTTCCCTTTGGGTTCCATTAACTGGCACCAGTTTGCTCCTATGTCCACGGTTTATCATCCAGTCTTCTTTTTGAGGGAAGGGAAGCTGTGTTCCTTATTTCCTTAAAACCTTATCATCAGTAGCCACTATAGAGTGGAAGGGACACCAGCTACAGAATCAGAAGTTCTGGGTTCAAGTCTAGGTGTTGACAGTAACTTTGGGACCTTTGGACCAACACACGATCTCTCCGTGTCTCAGCCTCTTCTTCTGTAAAGTGGTGCCTTACAATCATAAAGATCCAGGGAGCAGTAAGTGAAAGGTCTTTGTGACCTCTAAAGGATGGTAGAAATATAAGGAGCCACAGGTGGGGGAGGTAGGGAGGAGCTGCCTCCAGGAAGAGAGAGTTGATGGAGAGAGTTACACGAAACAGTAAGTGCTGTTATAGAGAGACATTGGGGGAAGGGGCAGGGCTCAGCCTCAGTGGGAGGCAGTCTGGGAGGGCTTCATGGAGGAAGTGAAGCTCTGAGTCTTGGAGCAAAGTTTGGCTCTGCCAAGAGGACCAGATAATATAATGCTTCGAATGAAAATGCTCAGGCTTCTAAGAAGGTCTCTCAAGAGTGAATCTGGTGCCACGGGTGGTCCTGCTGGCTGCAGGAGGAAGAAGCCTCCTATCCGGCCTTGTGGACACCACACTCCTCAAATCCCTGGGAGAGGCAGACCAGCCGGAGCTGGCTTGAGAGGTTCAGGCTGACAGGCTGACATGGCCCCGTCAAGCCGCCTTTGTAGGTGGTGAGAAAGGAAGATGAGCATTTGGCGCGAGGACTTTTACGAGAAACTTTGGGTAATTAGTCTCAGAGTCAAGCTAGAGTTAAAAACAGGATTTTGGCCCTTTCCAACTGGAACCATCACTGTGCATTGGTGACTGGAGAAAATAATGTAATCTGATTGTCCCGTTGGGTCATTTCTGGGAATATGAAGACCTTTTTCCAATACTGGAAGTCCGTGTGCGTTGGGAGGGTGCCTCCGTGCTCCATCTTTGCATCCTCCCTGGCTCCCGGCAGCATCCCCTCCCCAGGCCCCTGTCCCACGGAGGACATTACCTCCCCCTGGAACTTAGATTAATTAGGAGTGACACCGGTTCTTCAAAAACTGAACTCCGTGAAGGTTGAAGATATATTTGGCTGCTAAAAACAAAACAAAACAAAACAAAACAAAACAAAACAAAACAAAACAAAACAAAACCCGCCTGCTTCTCACTGCATTTCAATTGGCAAATGTCTTCGGCAGAAAGAATGCTGAGAATTTCCCTTTTCATCGTGTCAGATCATCTGGCTGGGGTCTGGCCCTTCCCCAAGAGCCCAGTGGATGCAGCTGGAGCAGGGCAGGGCCCAGGCAGATGGCCGAGTTGGGAGCTGTGGTTCCCCCTCCTGCTTGAAGGTCACAAGGAAGCAGGGCTGGCCAAGGCCAATGTGTCCTCTGTGGGGGTGAGGCGGGGTGGGGGGGGTGGGGAGCGGATGCCCAGCCTGATGCACAAGAGGCTGCCCCTCAGATGGAAGCTTCAATCATCTGATTGTGACCTGTCTGCTCTTCCAAAGTGCCACACTCCTGGACCAGGAGAGCTCCAAAATAAAGTCCTTTCTCCAGGGGTGAATCCAAGTTGTGGGTGGCCTGAAGTTTATACAGTTTTTGGAGTCCTCTTTGAGACGACGTAATTATGAATACAACATTAAATAAGGGCCTGGGCAGGGGCCCTTGCAAGGGAGGAGCCCTGTAATTTAAGCTACGTCAATGTCAAGGTAAATCTGCCATTGCAATCTTCCTTTTAACAGACAGAAAGTCCAGGCATAAAGCCTGGGGAACCACTTTGGCTTGGGCTTTGGTTGTTAATTTCTGAATCCTCCATCACTGGGCCACCTCATGGCTGGGGGTGTACTGGCAGGTGGGGTGGGGTGGGGGTGTAGGGACATCTATGGGAGGCAGGACGCATTGTGGAAAGTTAGTGGGACCAGTTCAAGGCCAGTGAGTCAGCACTACCAGAGCAGGTCAACCAAATGCCAAGTGCAGAGCAGGAGGATGTAATTCAGACAGGCTGCCATGATTCAACAGCCTGAGGGGATCTGACAGAAGGGGAAGCAGGTCCGGAATAAGCTGGGTGCGGGGATCAGGATGCTGGGTGTACATCACCCAGTGCCAAGGGTGGCATTTATGAGCTGCCGAGAATAGGAGCAGCTCAGGCTGGCTTCAAGGTAGAGGTGAAGTGGGCAGATATTTGTTTTGCACAATAGTGTAGAACCCAACAGGTCTCTTTGCACCTGTGGCTAGATAATTTCTTCAGCTGCAAATATTGATTTTTAGGTAAAAAAAAACGGTGTGTGTGTGTGTGCAGATTTTGGAAGTGGGCAGTCTCAAACCTCTGGTCATAGTCTGTCATTTTCTAGCCGGGCTAGAAATTCTTCATCCGTTAGACTCATATTATACCTGCTTTTGAAAAGTGGTGATTGATACAAAGTCCTTTTACTTTAATTCACACAACTCTTTAGAAACCAGACAAAGTGGACACAAATTAGTCAGTTACAAGCTTGATCTAACAGACTTAAACAGAACCCAATAAAATACTGGAACATATGCAAACCCTGATGACTTTCTGGGCCCCAGAGCCTCAGTTCCCAAGGATACCCGTCATAACAGATTTCCTTCCTTGCAGCCCACCTTTGTATTCATGGAATAAACCTGGCAATATCGCTGAGCTCTCGTATTGATTTATGTCTGTCAATAACTACAGTTCTTGAAAACTTAACGTCGAATGAAAACATTAAACAACAGGACAAATGTATAAGGTGATATCAATTAGGTAAAATATAAAGCAAACGGTAGGAGTTGAAGTTTTAATGGATGACTACTTAGAGAGTAAAAGCGTCAAAACGTGGAAGGAACGATTTACCAGCCATAGGCGAGTATTTCAGAAGTTACTTTGGTTACAACAGAAATGTTGTCTTTAAAAAATCAGAAGGTCTGAAATGTGGCAAATTTAAATATGTTAGAGCTAGCTTGTGTTTACCTGGAGGCTTGTTTTATTCCTTACTTCATATTCCTTTATGCTTGAGATCATTAACAGTCAGAAGGAAAAGGGCTCCTAATTGGTGGGCCGCAAATATAAGTTCTGTTGTGACCAGGAGAGGATGAAATGAGAATAACGGGACTGAGCGTTCCTAGGGCAGGGCCTGGTTTGCACTTTCCTTCCCCTGTCTTTCTTCATGCTGTGATCCAGCCTTGCAATTGCAGCCCTGGGCTGACTTCCTGCAGTCTGCCCCCACTGGACTGGGCCTCCACAAACCAAGAATCTGGGAGGTGCAGTGGGTACTAGAAACACCAGAGGGGCAGCAGCAAGCCTCCGAGGCTGTGGGAAACTGGATATCAGCTATTTGTCATGCTCTGTATCTGATTCCCCTGTCTGTGCAGGCAAAGGATGGTCATTTACTCATCTGCCCAGCCCTTACATATTACCTCTTCCTGGCAGATCAAAGAAAGAGAGATGGACATTCCTAGTGGCCCCCCTCCCTCTATTTTCTTGCCCACCATGATCTCCACTTTCAGCAGTGGACTTCCTTACCTTTTTAGGATGATTAGCAAACCTATTATATGATAATTACATGACTTGGTTTCCATGGTGATTTGCATGTTCTGTCTCCTGAGGCTTTCCAAAGAGCCTATCTTAATCCTCCTCAATCTTACCGTGGCTAGTCCCTGCCATATCTCATTACAGGGAAACTTTCCTTAAGAAAATATTGTATTTCCTAATGCTTGCTTTACCAGGGACAAAAATCACAATCTTGATTTTTTTTAAAAAAATCGCATTTTCAAAACAAGGGCTTTTGGGTTCAAATTCATTCACTTGCCTCTAGTGCGGTCTGAAATCGAGAGTAACTCATTTCTCATCATGAGTTTCATTATTCTCAGATGATATTAAACACTCAGCATTCATGCTCTTAAGTGGCTTAAAGACCCTCAGGATGTGTGTCTCTTTGTGGCCACTTCTCGGATATGTGCAGCGAAACCTTGCCGACTGTGTCAGAAGACCAGTGCGAGATGCCCCAGGGATTTCCATCACTTCACAGGGAGAGTTCGCGGGTAGGAAGGCAACGAGAAATATCAGATTGGTGGGAACAAATCATTTTGAGCCAGACCCAATGGGACACATGCAGTGTGGACAATCCCTTAATGAATATAGACCTGCACCCGTCCTGTGCATTATTTACCCAGCTGCTCCTATTACCATTTCAATAATTTAAGGCAATTTGTTACAGGGGTCACTTGACTGATTGCAATCAATAAAGGAGTGGCCCAGAAAATCCAATCTCAACTGCACAGCAGCCCCATCCCTTAGGACTTCACGGGGCGGAACAACACTCTGCCTCCCCTTCCTTAACCCTTTCGGCCCCAGGAACATTTCAAGAGTGGTCTTAGGAAATGCCTGTTGAAGAGGCCTCAGTGTGACCTCATCCAGCCTTGGAATGAATTTTGCAGGTTACCTCCCTGTTGCTACCCAAAATGTGCTTCTTGGATTGGGCAGCATCACCTGGGGACTTGTTAGAGATGCAACCCCAATAGGCCCCAACAGGCCCCACCTTGGACCTGCTGAATCAGAACTTCTGGAGGTGGGGTCCAGCAAGCTGGGGGTGGAGGGGATGCATCTCACGAGCCCTGCAGGTGATTCTGATGCTTACTCAGTTTGAGAACAATGGGCCAAGTGTTAAGACACAACCAGAAAGTGTAAGTGCAGTTCAGCTTTAGCAGCCATCAAGCCTGTTTTATTGTGGTCCACAAGATTTATAATAGCAAGACCCGAGCCTTCTCCATCTGATCCCTGCACTCTGGGGGTCCCTCCAGCCTCGTCTCCACCATGGAGAGCACCCTAGCTGCCCTGGCTTTGTTCCACAGCGCCTTCTCACATCAAACCCAGCTCTTTCACTTTCATACTCTATAGGGAGAGCTCTGTTTTTGCACATATTGCAACTGCCAGAATTGACAGACGTGACATTTATTATAAAACATGTATTGCATTTTATCACATTTCCCAAACAACCAACTATGACATTCCTTCCAACCTCAAAATAAATCTAAATGGAATGAGATCGGCAAGTCGTTTTTGAGAGCAGCATTTCTTGATTAGTCTCTGCTCTCTCGTGACCGAGGAGTGGTTCTTACGTCAACAGTTGAATTAATAGTCAGTGTTTCGATAATTGAATTAATAGTCAGAGTTTCATCTCTCATCATGTAGAATTAATCAGGATCTATAACCCCTCCCCCAACACACTCAACAATAACAAAAGCTGCAGTGTACTTTTAACATTTAATGTATATTAATAACTGCTTTATTGAAATATAATTCACATACCATACAATCTACCCATTTAAAGTATACTTTTACCTGGTTTCTAGTGTAGTCACAGAATTGTGCAACCATTCCTGCAGTCAATTTTAGAACATTATCATCCCCAAAAGAAACCTTGTACCCTGAAGCCATTACCCTTAATCCCCCCCAAAACCCCTCCACTCAGCCCTAAGCAACTATTGACCTATTTTCTGTCTCTATAGTCTTGCCTCTTCCAGACATTTCATATAAATGAAACCATGCAATATGTGGCCTTTTGTGTCTGGCTTCTTTCACTTAGTGTAACATTTCCAAGGTTTATCCATGTTGTCGTACGAATCAGTACTTCATTCCTTTTCATTGTTGAATCTCAGCACACTTTTAGCAGTCAGCAGGAGATACCAACCTTGGGTGGAAATAAGCCTTCTAGCCTCTGAAATCATGAGCCAATAAATTCCTGTTGTTAAGCCAACCCATCGGGTGGTCTTTGTCTTAGCAGATAGTAAAGGCACTTTTCAAGTCGGATATTAGTTCCAGACTGTTTATCTATACAAACATATTTTTACAATCAAATAGTTATTAAGATTAGTTCCAGTATCAGCATCCTCTTCCTACTCCCTCCCCCCTTTTCCCCCTCATGGTGGGCACTAGACTGTCCGCCTCAGTGATTGGGAGGCATTTTGAATTTGATTGCCATGCTCTGACCTTAAGGAACCAGGACCTATCAGGTGAGTTTCTTAAACCCTCCCCCCTCTTAAGCTCTGTCCCAGCCTTGCCTACAGCACGGATCATAGCGTGTCTGACAGCCATCAGTGGCTCTCAGCCACCTCCATTGTAAAGAGATATTCCCCTTTCCTCCCAGAGAGAAAAGGGTTTTGAAATCTGTACATATCATCTGAACAACACAGGCCTGCAGCTCTCCAAGGCAGGGATTTAGAAGATGTACCTTTGAGACATCTGCCATGAGCCTTCACTGCCATTCCTGATGCATGGGAAGCTTCTCCAGTTTATGGAAGAGTTTCCTGAGGTGGGATGTTTTTCAATACTCCTTGAATGACCATCCTCAGGCTCAGTACTATGTAAGGTGTAAGTACAAGAATGGCGTGGGCCCCAGGACGAGGTGCTGAAGACACCTAGCTGCACTATTGGGTCCAGTCCTCTCGTTTGACTGCTGAAGACCCTGAGGCTCAAACAGGTGCTGAGACGCCTCTGAGGCCATGTGGTTAGGGGCACGTTCTATGAATTGTTTGAAAACTCTTTCTTATTTTTACTCTGCAACAAACCTGTCTCCTAAACTAGAATTTCCTTTCTGGGGACTTGTTTATGTTCCCTTCTTGGATATAAGGTGCCATCATATTTTTGCTCTTCAGACTCTAAAGTTCTTTCTGGTTCCGGCTCAGACTTTCTCCCCAAGCTCCAGACTTGTGTGTCCAACTGAAGCTTTGACATTGCCATGTGGGTATCTCAAACTGAAAATATGCAACACAAAACTCTGATTTTCTCTTCCCTGAAAATGGTTCCTCCTTCCACTTGGTCTTTTCTATCTCATGAAAGGTATCCTTATTTCCCCATCTGCTCAAGTCAAATACTGAGGAGTCATCCTTGATGCTTCTTTTTCTCTCCTCTGCATTCAATCATTGGTGTACCGCTAAGGTAGACCAGAAGTCCATTCCCAAGTCATCATCTCCAGAGCCACCCCAGGTTGATACTCTTCTTCAGTTGCTAAATCTCCTGCAATAACTAACCGATCTCCCTGCTTTAGCTGTTTCCCTCTGTTATGGGTTGAATCATGTCCCCTCAAAAGATAGATTCAAGTCCTAACCCCTGATCCCATGAATATCAATCATCCTATTGGGCATAGGATATTTGAAGAGGTTATTAATTAAGATGAGTCCAAACTGGATTGGGGTGGGCCCTAATACAATATGACAGGTAAACTTACAAGGAGAGGAAATTTGGACACAGACAGAGAGAAGACAGCTATGTGACAGATGTAGAGAGAGAGTTATGCCAGAGATTGCCAGTAAGCCACTCCCAGAACCCTATAGACTTCAGAGGGAGCATGGCCGTGCCAACACCTTGATATGTACTTGAAGCCTCTAAAACTGTGAGAATTGTCTCACATTTCTGTTGTTTTAAGCCACCCAGTTTATGGTGCTTTGTTATAGCAGCCCTAGAAAGCTAAGATACCCTCTAACAATTCTTTCCCTGTCAAAAGGGCCTTTACAAAATGTCAGCCAGAGAATGCCACTTGCTAGTTTAAAAGTCCTCGATGGTTTTGGTTTCCCATAGAATAAAACCCAGACTCCTCTTGGACTCAAGGAACATCACAATGTTGTTCATCTGCCTGTAGCCTGGCAGTAGAATAAAAGCTCTTCTGTGTTGTTCTCCACTGAGTCTGCAAGCCTGGCACATGGTAGGAGCTCAATAACTGTTGATTGACTCACTGGATCTTCTTCTGCCTTGGCCTCCTTGCTGCTTTGCCTGGCCTGCTACTGGCTGTGGGATTCCACGTTTAAGTAAAGGCCAAGGGTGAGGTACAATGAGTTTTGTGATGGCACTCACTTAAAAATATAAATTCAAGGTAGGTGTGT
>PVKH010032323.1:0-12189 GCA_004027955.1 Chaetophractus vellerosus | reverse complement strand
TAAATAAAATAAATCTTAAACAGCAGTATTACAGTCTACCACAATTCTAAAACTTTACTTTGTCACTTTTGAACAAAATCATTTCATTTAATGTCTTACAAACACAAAGCATATTTTTTGGTCTAAATTTGAGTTGGACTAAATTGTTTTCATTTCATTAATGCGTCAAAATTGATTCTAAATAGCTACATCCTTTTTTTTTTTTTCCTACTTGTATACCAGTGTTTCTAACAGCAGTATTCACATAGCCCAAAGCTGTAAACAACCCAAGTGTCCATCAAACAAATGGACCAACAAAATGTGGTACATACACATGGTGAAACCCTATTCGGCCACAAGGAAAACTGAAGTTATGAGACCTTTTACATGGAAGCACTCTGAAAACACTATGTTTATGAGAAAAACAACACACATAAGGACAAAAATTGAATAATATTACTTATAAGAGATGACTAGAAATAGCAAATTCACAGCGGTAAAAAGTAAATTAGAGGTTACCATGGTAGGGGGAGACAAAAGGAGAGTGTAAAAATGTTTTTAAATTTAAGGATTAAAAGAAGAAAGAAAAAACTACTGCCTGACAGTTTACTCTCTAAGAAAGCCAATAGTCCCCGCTACTGTGGGGGTGGGCAAGTCTGTATTCTGTAGAGGGCAGACCACAACTTGGAATGCCAATGAAAATTTTTTGTGAGTTCCCCAGGAGAAGCTGGCTGGCTGAAGAAGAGATGAAAATTCTTCCTTCTGATAGCTGAAATCATACTTAAAGGCTTCAGCTGATTAGATGAGACTTGTCATTGTTGAAGACAATGACCTTAGTTGATTGTAGATGTAGTTAGCCATAGATGCAGTTGACTTTTTGATGATTTAAATCCATGATATACTCTCACAGTAACAATCAGGCTAGTGCCAGACTAGTGCTTGCTTGACCAAACAACTGGACACCATAACCTACCCAAGTTGACACATGAACTTTACCATCACAGTTGGGTTTTCTTCTTTTTAAATGTAAACTATGAACTATTTAAATTGCAAATCATAGGGAAAGCAAATGTATTAGTCAGCCAAAGGGGTGCTGATGCAAAATACCAGAAATCTGTTGGCTTTTATAAAGAGTATTTATTTGGGGTGAAAGATCACAGTTACAAGGCCCTAAAGAATCCAGCTCAAGGTTCCTTTCTCACTAAAATCAATTGCCACGTGTTGAAGCAAGATGGTTACTGATCTCTGCGAGGGTTCAGCCTTCTTCTCTCTCAGCTGCAGGCTGTCAAAGGGCTCGTCTCTCTTCCCAGGGCTTTAGCTGTTCAGGCCTTCTTTCTGTTACATTGCAGGACTGAAATGACCAAGTTCTCTCCTCTTCCGTGTCTTCTTCTGTGTGTCTTCTTGAGTGAGTGGCCGTTTATATAGCCCACCAGTGGGGCGGGGAATCAACCCTGAGTTACACCTTGATGGAGTGGTCAGATCAAAGCCCTAATTGTAACATAATTTAATCAAAAACATCTCCGCTGAATTTAATACAATCAAAGGGGATCACGCCCAGAGTAACAGACCAGTTTACAAACATAATCCTTATCTTTTTTAGGGTTCATAAATAATCTCAAACTGCCACACCAAGTATTTTCACCTGTTATATTTGCAGAAGTTGAATAGCTACAGCTTTTAGTGGAATGGGAGAGAAGGAAGTTTGCAGAAGAGAACAGATGTTTATTGAGCACCATTTTATGTACTAGATTCTTTTTAAAAAGAATAAATTTTATTGATACATATTAATATCAATGCAGTTTTACTAGGTTCTTATCTAGATGAGACTTCGGCCCAGAGATCAAGTGGCTTGCCTAACTTAGTAGTTAAGTAAGTTGTAGAGTGTGATTCCAATTTAGCAGTGTCTGACCTGACAGTACATGCTCTTTTCATTGTACCAAACATTCCTGCATTCACAAACAGTCTTTGTGAAGTCAAACATTCACAAACCCTCTTTGTGAAGTCAAACTAGTGGCATCCCGTGATCTTAAATCATTCCTTTGTGCTTGTTTTCAATCTCCATCTGGTATTGTAGGTAGTAAACCACCCTTTCTAATGTGTTGTCCTCCCATTCCTTGTGATCCCTTCATATCTTTGTTTGTTTGTTTCTTTGTAGCAGTTATCACTATGCAAAAGTATTTATTTTACCATTTTCTTTCTTTCTTTCTCCCAATAAACACTGTGGGAGGAAGGATATTTTCTCTTGTTCCCTGCTAGCACATTGCCTGCCACTTAACCTCTCTACACCTCAGTTTCCCATAATAATAGTATCTATTTCATGGGTTTGTTGTGTCAGTTGAATGTTTTAATGTGAACGTTGGCTGGCACACTCACTGTAAACAGTCAACTAAACAGGAAATTAAAATATAAAGTAATGAGTGCTATAGTAGGGGAAGAAAAGTATAGGAAAATACTGAAAACATGGTCTAGGGCTGAAACCTGAAAGATAAGTTAGATGAGTTTTAAGGGGTTGGAGGAAAGGAATTTCGTCTAAGGCAGAGGGAACAGTATATGCAAAGGCTTCTAAGCAAGAGAACGTACCTCTAATTTCCTAACTATATGGCTATTCCCATGGGTGATTCAGACATTAGGAGTAAAAAAAATTTTTTTTAATGTAACATACTTTGAAGAAAACAGCCTCAGAGAGAAATTTTTAAGTGTGAGTATTGTGTGTGTGCTCTTATTCAAGTGTTTGAAAGCTCACAGGAAAATTCACAATGATTTTGTTAAATATTGTCATTTTTATTTATCACAGTTCTGCCTCTTCTATAAATATTTGTTTTTTAGGCATACAAATGGTGCATTGAAGCAATGAAAGAAATCACAGCTGGCTTGCCAGTCAAAGTCGTGGTAGATGTTTTAAGACAAGCTTCTAAGGTGAATATAATATTAAAGTTATTAAATTAATTTAGAATTTATCAGACTTTAAATTTGTTTTAATTAACCCATTTAACAAGTTAGGTGGGGTTTTTTTGTTTTTTTGTTTTTTGTTTTTTTTTAAGATTTATTTTATTTTATTTTTTTTTAAGATTTATTTATTTTATTACATATCTCCCCTTCCCCCTCCCCACTGCGGTGACGCGCCGAGACTGGTCACTGCGCAGGCGCGGCTTTCCCTGCTTGTGGGCAGCTTCTGCTTCCATTCACAGCCGGCTTTCAGTTCGCGGGTGGCTGGCTGCGCTCCATTTGTGGGCTACCTGCCCTGCCCGTGGCAGCTTTTTGCCCTGTATGTGGCAGTTTTTTGCCCTGCCCACAGCGGCTCTGGCCCGCCCATGGCGGCTTGCCATTCTCAAGGTGGTCTGCCCGCTAGGAGAGGTCCCCGGGAACCGAACCCGGGGCCTCCCATGTGGTATGCCGGTGCCCTATCCACTGGGCTATCGAGCCGGCCCAAGTTAGGTGTTAACAAGATCTATTTTCTAAATTTCTGTGTTCAGTTTTAGAAATCCGTTTTCTAAAACTAGCTCATATAGAAATTTTAGATAATTTTTCTAAACCCAGAAAACTTATGAAATAAATAATTCATTTTGATAATTCAGCTGAAGAGTAGATCAAAACTGTATCTTGGACATTATCCTCAATGTATCTGTTTAAAATATAACTAATGATAAAGCAAAGCAAAGCCCTATTTGTCTTATTGTTAAGAACCATGATGCTTTTGCCAGGAATATATCCATTTAGTGAAAAACTATTAACTCTGCTGTTTATCAAGTTTAGTATCTGTATACTTTCTGTTCTGGTAGTACACTAGTTTAAAGATCCTAATTCAAATATATGAATGCAACATGAGGGCTTGTTTGTGGGTTTTTTGTTGTTTTTGGTTTGTTTCTTGGTTTGTTTTTCTGTCTGTACTTTTATGTATTTGTTAGGTATATACCATGATTTATTTCACTAAAGTGAAATGCCCAAAGGAAGCAATGTGGTGCAACATTTAGCCTCCTATTGGTGGGAATTTTAATAAATTTATTATTTTCCTAGGAAAAAAAATTGTGTCTTGGAGCTTTTATTTTTATTTATTTATTCTTTTAAACATTTATAGCGACCTGAACACTTTATGCCAAAGTTGTATGGGCTTTATTTTCTCCTAAAGGACATACTACTGTAAAATCTTTTAATGTTTGTATTGCAGTCTCACATCATGACAATCCATATTTGATTTTTTTTCTCTAGTTTTATCTTATCCTGGACAATCCATATTTGATTTTTTTCCTCTAGTTTTATCTTATTCTATAAATGCACTAACACTTTGAGGCCATTTAATAGTATTTAAAATTGTTGCTTTGGTGCACTGAGGCCTTAAAGCAGTTACTGTATTTTTCAGATATACTCTTTCTACCTATAGGTCTCTCAATTTTGAATATTCCAGTTTAGTTGGTTTTAGTTATAGAAATTTTTACTTAGAAGGAAGATTCCAAAATTGTCAGTTTAGAAGAGTCCAAGATTACCTTGAAGTGAATTAAGTCAGTCATTTTAGAGCAAGCAGTGTAAATATTCAGGTTCCCATCAGAGCTAGAAGAGGGATATTGGTATGATTTTAATGAATTTAAAACATTGAATATATATGTGATAAAAAGACATAGCATAATCTACTTGTAAGCTTTATATTCCTATATGCAAATGATATTTAGAGTTTTAAAAACTATTGGCTAATAATGCAAAGAGTGAACCCTAATGTAAACTGTGGAGTATAGTTAATAGTATAATTATAATTTCTTTTTTTGTAACAAGGGTACCACACTAATGCAAAATGTTAATAATAGGGAAAATCGTGGGGGGCAGGTAATATGGAAATTCTGTACTTTGTGCATGATTTTTCTGTAAACCTACAATTGCTTTAATTTAAAGAAAAAAAACTGACTATCCTCATGTATCAAGATATTTTACGAAATAATAGAAAAATTTGTGATTATTATATTTTTATTAGATAAAAACTATGAAAGATTGTTGCATGCCACTCCAGAACTGTGATATAAGTACCTTAGAAAATAACATGGCAAACCTTATCCACGCACACTCTTATTTTAATTCTATGGAATGATGGGCGTATACCAATTTTCTAAGGTAACTTTCTTGTAACAGCTTTGTACTGGGCATGACTGTCAAAATTTTAAGCTTTTTCATTTGTACCAGGCTATATACAGATATTTATAATAGAATTTTCAAGTACTTAGAATGACAGAAATTCCAAATAGACCTCTTCTATTTATTTTTGAAGAAGTGTTTTTCTTATTGACCATTATAACCTGAGTATATAAACTATACTTATTTTAGCGTACTAAATAATTTTTTTTGAGAATTAACAATTTTTTACTTTATTTTTAGGCTTGTGTAGTAAAACGTGAATTTAAGAAGGCAGAACAGTTAATTAAACATGCAGTATATTTGGCACGGTAGGTGATTGTTATTAAAAATACCATTTCAAAGTATCTTTTTCTACTTTATGTCCTAATAGTTTTCTATTTTTTTAATAGGGATCATTTTGGATCCAAACACCCAAAATATTCTGATACACTGCTAGATTATGGATTCTACTTACTAAATGTAGATAATATCTGTCAGTCTGTTGCAATTTATCAGGTATGTTAAAGGTTACACATTTTTTCTTTCAGGCTAAATTGACAGGCTGACCTGTATTTGTTTGCATTATTTAAACTATACTCTAAAAATAACTCTCTCTAAACCCCCCTCATATAGGACATAGCATTATTTTACTGAGTAATACCTAGGAGCTTAAAAGTTAATGTTTTAGGAGTTAAAGATAATCTTCCAGGAAAAGAGTTGTTGGGTTGTGGGCCCATATTTAGCAGCAATTTTATGTTTTTCATTTGTCCAAATAATGGCTTGTTCTTGTTGATTTAGCAGGTGTCATTGTAAATGTCTTTGTAACAGCAAGGAGGACTGATATAGCAGTCAATTTAGGCTTTATCTTAGTCATTCTTAGGTAAATGATGAACTATGCCATCATTCTAGACAAGATATCTGATTTTATAGTTCAGTTCTGAAAAAGGATATAGAGAAAAACATGTGATTCCCAAGATGTGTGAATGTTTTTTATTAAGCCATTGGCTTTTTTTTTTTTTTAAAGTTTAATAGACGTTAGCCATTGTGAACCAACAGAAAATGTAAAGCAAAACATTCATTAATTCAGAAGTTAACAAAAACTTAAACACAGGCTAAAGTCTGATGGTATTAATAACAAATAAAACTATCAAATAAATGTTTGAAATATTTGAACTACTTTTAAGACTTTCAGATATTTTAGAAATACCTATTTATAAGTAATATGATAATAACAAATATTCTTAATAGTTCATTAAGGTAGATTCTCCTAATCATGTCTGTGCTTCAATATATTACCCTATTTCAAGCTACTATATTAAGCCATTGCCTTTTAAGTCAGACTTGATCTTCAGAAAATCATGCCTTATAGGGAACCTTCATGTTCTATTGTGATTTAAACACAGCAGGACTTTCTTGCTTCAAAACTTAGAGGATTAGGTGTATAGAATATATATTTAAATTATTAGGTTTTTAAATTTAAGTGATATTTTCTAAGGATTTACAGTATTATTATACGTTTTCATGATTATTTCAGGCAGCCCTTGACATTCGGCAGTCAGTGTTTGGTGGCAAAAATATCCATGTAGCAACAGCTCATGAAGACTTGGCTTATTCTTCTTATGTTCACCAGTATAGCTCTGGGAAATTTGACAACGCACTGTAAGTTCCATATTACTTTTCAGTGAAGGATTAAATGCTGTTTTTGTTGTTTTTTTTTCCCCTAATACAATAGTACTTAATGTACTTTATATATTAAATTTTTTTTCCTGGAGCTTAAACAGGATATCTAGAAGGTTCTTGAAGTCATTTAAAATCATATCAATTCATTAGCCATTCATTTAGACTTTATGTGGTTTAATATTTGAGACCTCTCTCTTCATTTAGATTATAATTTACCTTTTCAATATTTCCTTTAATAATTTTTCTAGGAGTAATACAGTTGCTTCTGGGTACATGGCAGATTTACTAAGCTGAAAACCTCTTGCACAAAAAACATTGAAATGTTGAATAAAATGTGTAACAATCATGTTTTTAAATGTATAGCTGAGCTTGCAAGAGAGATAGGAGAAAACCCCAAAGGCCAGTAATGGACAATAAGATCCAAAGGAGCAGGCATGAACTTTAGTATAACTGCTCTGGGGTGCTGGGATGGCTATAACCTTGGTTGAACAATAATCCTGGCTTTAAGAGACAAAGCTTCTAGCCCACAGGCGGCTGTGAGTTAGAATTGAAACCCTCACATGAAGCCAAGATCAAGTGTTTATGGTTAAAAAAGGATAGACAAGAAACATAGCTGCTTCAAGCAGAGGGAAGACAAGAAAACATGTCCATTTCAGCATGGCCTCAGAGTTGAACCCCAAAAAAAGGAGCCTCATAGGGTAATTTGTTACTACAGACCTATACCGCTATTGAGTTTGGAGATAATGCAGGAGCTCCCAAATTGAGAAAAACATTAAAAAGCATATTGGCCAGTTCTCTTGGGATACCTTGCAGAAGAAAATGCAAACCTCTTGGGAATAAATAATCCTTAACCCACACCACACAGAATCACCATAAATAGCTCTCCCTTGGATGAACTCAGCAATTAGACATTGGAAAACAAGTAAGGATACATTTCCCCTATGAGCGAGAGTCAAAGTGATCAGACATAATGAACAGGATTAGAATCCTGAGAACTTCAGTTAACAGGACTTTTGGGTTCATACTTTATTAAATATCCGGGTATAAAACAGGGTAAGCAAACTACAGGCTGTGGGTGAAATAAAGTTTTATTCGAACATAGCCATACTCATTCATTCATGTACTATGTATGTATGGCTTCTTTTGCTCTTAACAGCAGAGTTTAGTTGTTACAGTGACTAAATGACCCACAAAGCCAAAAATATTTACTATTTGGTCCTTTACAGAAAAAGTTTGCTGACCCTGGTATAAAAGAAGGAATCTAATATTTTAGAGGGGAAAAAAAGAAAAAAGGCCTATTTGAAAATTAAACTGATACATGCAACAACATTGAACTTTGAAAATATTATGCTTAAAGTGAAAGAAACCATTCACAGAGGACCAATATTGTATGTTTCCATTTACATGAAATGTTCAGAATAGGCAATTCCATAGAGACGGAAAGTAAATTGGTCATTGCTAAGGGCTGGGGGGTTGGGAGGGAATGGGTAGTGACTGCTAATGGGTATGGGCTTTCTTTTTGGGGTAATGAAAATAATCTAAAATTGTAGTAAAGGGTGCACAACCCTGAATATACTAAAAACCACTTAAATTGGTGAACTGTATGGGATGTGAATTATATCTTAATAAAGCTGTTGTAAAAAATGAAACAAATGGATAGCAAGAATTGGAAAATAGTCATTGAAATTAAAAACTCAGTGGACAAACATCATTAAATGGAACTATTAGTGAGTTGGAAGACAGATCTGAGAAAATCTGTGATTACTTGGAAGAAGTGGGTAGGAGGCTTAGAGTTGGTTGAAAGGAATTGACAGCTAAAATAGACAAATAATTTTTCTTCTTTTGGGGGAGATAGGCCATAAACAAATAACCAAGCATGTCAAGTGAGAATGTATGCTGTGAAGAAGAATAAAGTAGGGTTAGGGTTTAGAGAGTAATGGTGGACTTTTTAGGGATTTTTATGTGGTCTTGTCCAGAAAGGACTGTTCAATGAGTGAGCCATGTGTATACACAGAGGTCCTGAGTGAGAATATGCTTTGCAAGTTCAGGAAACTAAGCTTGTGTGGTTGGAAACAAGAGGGGTCAGGGAAGATTGGCCTGAGAAGGTAAGATAGGAAGTTGCAAAGTGAAAGATCATGTTGAGCTTTATAGGCTATAATAAGAACTTCAGTTTATTCTAAGGGAGTTGAGTAGCCATTAGAGGTTTGAGCAAAAGAGTGACAGAATCTGGTTTAGGTTTTGAAAGGATAAATCTGTCCTAATAATATTAGGCTGTAGGTAAAATAATGGCAGTTTGTGGCTTTTGCAATAACTCAGGTGAGATATCTAGGAGAAATTGATAATCTGGATATATTTTGAAGGAAACATTGATCAGATTTGTTGATAATTTGAATGAATAGCTCAAGTAGAGGCCTGAACAACAGAAAGAATAGAGCTAGCTGTACTGTATTTTTCCTCTAGAGTTAAAGTGTCACAATCTCTCTCTCTCTCCCCCTTAACGAAAGTTCAGTCCACAACTTACTGGAAATTGTTTAAAAAATAAACTGGTCCTTTACCACCTACATAGTTTTAGAAGCACTTTCTGTCAGTATAATTGGTTGTGATTTTGAAAATGCTTAAATCTTTTGTAACTAAAAAGAAATGCCAGACTATATCTATCTTTATTGCAGATTTCATGCAGAAAGAGCTATTGGTATCATTACCCACATCCTACCTGAAGATCATCTTCTTTTGGCTTCTTCAAAGAGGGTGAAAGGTACCCTTTGTAATCTAGTCTCAGATATTTTTTAATTGATGATATATGGTATAAAATAGTGGTGTTTATTTCATTAGGGGGTAGTAACATGGGGTTAAATTGTATCTATATATTACTAAGACGGTCAGTTCACTGATTTTAAAGTGTTTACCTGCAACTCCAATTAAGGTTTCCAGTGGTTCATAAGAAAGATTGTTCATCTCTTTCAGATTAGCATTACTGTTGATAAGTCAAGAATTACTTTCTCTTCTCTCCTTTCATTCATTCATTTCTTTTGAGGGGGATATGGAAGAACAATGTAACATGGATAGCATAGTAACATGGATAGCAAACTGAAGGTGGGTTTTTCACACAGCTTCAGCTTTATAGTGCAGGATTCTTATACTGACTTTTATATCAGGTTACCCTTAATGATGCAAGACTCTTCCAAATACCATTTTTTTCATTTTCTTATTTTAGCTTTTCTTCTGATTACCAACAGGGCCCTTTAATTGAAGGCATGAACATGAATGGGTCACCCTTAAGATAATTTCATGTGTGTGTGATAACTTTTCACAATAAGTCTGGAGCTGGGTTGGTTTGTTTTTTTTTTCCTTCCTCTGGGTTTGCATTTTTAAAGTTACACAAGTAATACATATTAATGTCAAAAATTAAAAGCTAAATGGAAAAGAGAAAAAATAAAGTCACCTGAAATTCTACCAATAAAGAGTAAATTTTGGTGAATATCCTTTCAGACTTTTCTTTTTTCAAATAATGACATGAATGAGTTTTTTTTTTTTTTTAGTTTTATACTCTGCTTTTTTTTTTTACTTAATATATCCTGAACATGTTTCCGTTTCAATACATGTATTTAAGTTCACCCCTATTTGTTGGACCTTCATATTGTTTTCAACCTCTTTTTCTTTTTTAAAATGCTACAGTAAACCCAAATCTCTTTTACTTATCTTTGTGCACATGCAAAATTTTCCTTGAAATTGAATTGCCTGGTAAAAGAATATGTATATTTGAAGGTGTTAGGTGGAATTTGAAAATCTTAAATGCAATTTTGAAATTGAGCTATCTTGTCTGATTCGGTTGGTCAAGTAAGTGGGAGGAAACCAGGTTTTTGGGGTTTTTTTTTTAGGGTTTTGTGTGTTCTTTTTTTTTTTTTAAGATTTAGTTATTTATGCCCGCCCCCCTCGTTGTTTGCGCTCTGTGTCCATTTGCTGTCTGCTCTCTGTCTGCTCATCTTCTCTTTAGGAGGCACCAGAAACCGAACCTGGTACCTCCCATGTGAGAGAGAGGTGCTCAATCACTTGAGCCACCTGAGCTCCCTGGTTTGTTATGTCTCTCATTGTCTTTCTTCTTTGTGTCTTCTTGTTGCGTCATCTCATTGTGTCAGCTCGCTGTGCCTGCCTGTCACGTCAGCTTGCTGTCTTGCTTGTCTTATCCAGGAGGCACCGGAACCTGAACCCGGGACCTCCCGTGTGGTAGGCGGGAGCTCAATCGCTTGAGCCACATCCACTTCCCAGGAAACCAGTTTTTAGTTGTGTTAAGTTAAAGGTTATGTTTTACGGAGTGTGGATTTTAAAAATTTCAGTAGTGCTTCTTTACTCCTTGCAACAATTTTGTAACTAAAAAAATTGTGTTTTCCTCCTCCTTTCCATTTATTTTAAAAAGCAAACTCCGATCAGCAAAACTATAACAATCTAGTAAAATAGGAACCAATTCTGCAAAATAATTTGATGTATACCACTCTTTCTTAAATGAATTCATTATTAAACTGTGCAAAATAAAATGACCCCCAAAAGTATATTTAAGTGGAATACTTTCATCTTGACAATTTCTAAACCATAATCATATATAAATGTGTTCAATAAATATTTATAGAATTTAATCACTTTCATAGATAGTTCTGATTTTGAACTAATTTTATTGCTTTCTTCATTCAGCACTTATTTTAGAAGAGATTGCAATTGACTGTCATAATAAGGAAACCGAACAGAGGCTCCTTCAAGAAGCTCATGATTTACATCTGTCATCACTTCAACTAGCTAAAAAAGCTTTTGGAGAATTTAATGTACAGACTGCAAAACACTATGGAAACCTTGGAAGACTTTATCAATCAATGAGAAAATTTAAGGTAGAAACATTTTTACTGCATTTTTATCTACTTAATAAAGTATACATTCATTATATTCCTACCTTATCCAAAGCAGCTTGGGAAAGCAGCTAGTGTAAAATAACATATTCAAAATATAAATAAAATTTTAGAAAATCAGGACCATGGAAAAATAAGACACAAATATGTCAAACCAAAAGGGCTAATACAGTTGGTATTGTTAGATTTCAAACATAGCTCTTAGCTAAGTACAGCACTTTGCAGAATACCTGGCACATGATAGATGTATAAAAAATGTCAGATATAGTTGCTGTTATTAGTTATAGCAGCAAAAATTAACTTACTTTAGTTCCCTCTTAAGTTTTTGGGTTATAAATTTTTAATGGCAATTTTAGAGTTGTAATAAGGAAAGGATCAAGAATTACTGTCTAGACAGATGTGGCTCAAATGGTTGGGCGTCCGTCTCCCACATGGAGGGACCTGGGTTCGATCCCTGGGACCTCCCAGTAAAAATTAAAAAATAAAAAGAATTAAAAAAAAATAAAAAGAATTACTGTTTAAGGGGAGCAGATATGGC
>PVKH010032322.1:0-12188 GCA_004027955.1 Chaetophractus vellerosus | reverse complement strand
CAATTCCCAACCAAGAATCTTATATCCGTGAGATTTTCTTTCAGAAATGAGGGAGACATTAAGACATTCCCAAATAAACGAAAGCTAGGGAGTTCATCACCATTAGAACTGCCCTACAAGCAATGCTAAAGGGAGTTCTCAGGATGCAAGGAAAGGACATTAAACAGTGGTTCAAAGTGACATAAAGAAATAAAGTCCTCCAACAAAGGTAACCATTTAGGTAATTTTAAGTGCCAGTACAATTGTATTTTTCAGTATGTAACCCCACTTTTTACTTCCTACAGGTGCTAAAATGCAAATGTACAAGAAGTGATGATAAATCTATGATTTTGGACGTACATATGTACAAAGATATAATTTGTAATAAGTACAAAAATAGGTGGGGGGACAGAGGGGTATAGGAACAACGTATGTGCATGCTATTTAAGTCAAGTTGGTATCAAATCAAGTATGCTTGTTATATATTTAGGATATTAAATTTTAACCCCATGGTAGCCACAAGGAAAACAGATGAAAAATGAGAAGGGACTCAATATGGTATAACCAAAATATCAAATAAATATGAAAGTAGGCATTAACGGAAGAATTAAAGGACAAAAAAGGTATAAGACTTACAAAGACTCAAGTGCAAAATGGAAGAAGAAACACTGCATAATCAGTAATGACTTTAAGTGTCAAGGGATTAAACTCTCCAGTCAGAAAGAAGATTTCAAATCAGAGGCCTAACCTCAAAACTGAAGAACTAGTGAAAGAAGAGCAAACTAAGCCCAAAGTGGGCTGAAAGAAGGAAATAGCAAAGATCAGAGAAGAGATAAATGAAATAGAGAAGAATAAGTCAACAAAACCAAAAGTTGGTTCTCTGAAAAGACATATGGATATATGGAAATTTACCAACCTTTAGCTAGACAGACAAAGAAAAAAGAGAGGACACAAATAACTAAAATCAGAAATGAAATGGGGGGACATTACTACCTACCCCATAGAAATAAAAAGACATAGAGGAGGATACTATGAATAAGTATACACCAACAAATTAAATAAACTAGATGGAATGGACAAATTCCTAGAAACACAAAAACTACCTACACTGACTCAAGAAGAAATACAAAATTTCAACAAACCAATAACTAGTAAAGAGACTAAATCAGTAATCAAAAACCTCCTGACAAAGAAAAGCCCAGGACCAGATGGCTTCACAGGGGAATTTTGCCAAACATTCCAGGAAGAATCAATACCAATCCTGCTCAAATTCTTCCAAAAACTGAAGAGGGAATACTCCCTAACTCATTCTATGAGGCCAATATCACACTCTACCAAAGCCAGATAAAGATACCACAAGAAAAGAAAATTATCTCTTATGAATATAGATGAAAAAATCCTCAACAAAATACTAGCAAACTGAATCCAATAGCACTTTAAAAGAATTATACACCATAAGCAAGTGGGATGTACCCTGACGCAAGGGTGGTTCAACATAGGAAAATCACTTAATATAATACAGCACATTAACAGAATGAAGGGGGAAAACATGCATGATCATCTCAATTGATGCAGAAAAGGCATTTGACAAAATCCAGCACCCCCTCTTCATAAAAAGCACTTATAAAACCAGGAATAGAAGGAAACTTCTTCAACATGATACAGGGCATATATGAAAAACCCACAGCTAACATCATACTTAATAGTAAAAGACTGAAAGTGTTCCCTCTAAGGTTAGAAACATGACAAGAATGTCCACTGTCACCACTGTTATTCAACATTGTACTGGAATTTCTAGCCAGTGCAATTAGGCAGGAAAAAAAGAAATAAAAAGGCATCCAAATTGGAAAGGAAAAAATAAAACTTCCCAATTTGCAGATGACATGATCCTATAGACAGAAAATCCTGAAAAATCCACAACAAAACTCCCAGAGCTATAAATGAGTTCAGCAAAGTGGTGGGGTACAAGAACAACACCCAAACAAACAATCAGAAGAAGAAATCAAGAAAAAATTTCCATTTACAATAGCAACTAAAATAATTAAATATCTAGGAATAAATCTAACCAAGGATGTAAAGGATCTGTACACAGAAAACTACAAAACATTCCTAAAAGAAAGTAAAGAAGATCTAAATATATAGAAGGACATTCTGTGTTCATGGATTAGGAGACTAAATATTGTTAATACGTGAATCCTACTATAAACTATGAACAGATTCAATACAATCTCAATCCAAATTCCAACAATCTTCTTTGCAAAAGTGGAAAAGCCAATCATCAAATTTATATGGAAGGGTAAGGGCCCCAAATAGTCAAAGCCATCTTGAAAAAGAGGAATGAAGTTGGAGAATTCACACTTCCAAATCTTAAAAACTTATTATAAAGCCACAATAATCAAAACAGCATGGGGAAAAAAAAAAGAGCACACAATGAACAGACAGAGAGGAGACAGCGAGCACAAACAATGGGGGATAGGGTAGAGAAAAAATAAATGAAATAAACATTTTTAAAAAACAGCATGGAGAAGCGGATGTGGTTCAACCAGTTTGGTGCCCACCTACCACATGGGAGGGCCCGGGTTTGGGTCCTGGTGCCTCCTAAAGAAGATGAAGAGATGCTGCACCTGCTGCAACGAACTAGATGCCACACCCCACTGCAAAAAGCTAGACATCGCTCCCCACCGCAACAAGCTATACACGACACCTGCCGCAACGAGCAGATGCCTAAAAGAGCAGATGCCACAAGCCAGCAGACACCACAGCCCAAGGGGAGAGGATGTGGCTCAGGCCACTGGGCACTCGCCTCCCATGTGGGAGGTCCCAGGTTCAGTTCCTTATGCCTCTTGGAGAAGGCAAACAAACAATGAGCAGATAGATGAGAGAACCATCTGGAAGAGGGGAGGGATAAATTTAAATAAATAAATAAATCTTAAAAAAAAAAAAAGCATGGGGGAGTGGAAATGGCTCAAGCAAGTGAGTGTCTGCCTCCTATATGGGAGGTCCCGAGTTTGGTTTCCACTGCCTCCTAAAGAAGACAAACAAACAACGAGCAGACATCAAGCAAAAACATCAAGCCAAAAAATAACAAGCAGACAACAAGCAAAAACAACAAGCAGACAATGAGTGCCAACAATGAGCCCCAACAATGAGCAAACAGATGAGGGAGCCATCTTGGGGGAAGGGGGACAAAAAAAAAATCAGCATGGCACTGGCACGGACAGACATATTGACCAGTGGAATCAAATTGAGAGCTCAGAGATCAACCCTTACATTTATGGCCAACTGATTTTTGACAAGGGGCAAAGACCAGTCAATTGAGAAAGCACAGTCTCTTCCAATAAATAGTGCTGGGAAAACTGAATCTCCATTTGCAAAAGAGTGAAGACAGACCCTGACCTCGCACCATATACAAAAATCAACCCAAAATGGAGCAGAGGCCTAAACATAAAAGCCAGAACTATAAAACTAGAAGAAAACGTAGGGAAGCATCTTCAGGACCTTGTGTTAGGCAACAGTTTCTTAAATTTCAAACCCAAAGCACAAACAACAAAAGGAAAAATAGATAAATGGAACATCATTAAAACTAAGGACTTTATCATGAAAGTAAAATGACAACCTACACAATGGGAGAAAATATTTGGAAACCACATGTCTGATAAGGTTTTACGATCCAGAATATATAAAGAAAGGCTTTAGGTCAACAACAAAAAGACAACCCAATCAAAAAACAGGCAAAAGACTTGAATAGATATTTCTCCAAAGAAGATATACAAATTGCTAATAAGCACATGAAAAATTGCTCAACATCATTAGCCATTAGGTAAATTGAAATCAAAACCACAATGAGGTAACATTTCATATCAACTAGAATGCCTCTAAAAAAAAAAAAAACAGAAAATTACAAGTGTTGGAGAGGATGTGGAGAAATAGGAAAACTCATTCATTGCCACTGGGTATGTAAAATGGTACAGCCACTGTGTAAGACAGCTTGGCAATTTCTCAGAAAGTTAAGTATAGAATTACCATATGACTTGGCAATCCCACTTCTAGGTGTTTACCCAAAACAACTGAAAGCAGGAACTCGAACAGATATTTGCACACTGATGTTCAGAGTAGCATTATTCACAACTGCCAAAAGATGGAAGCAACCCAGTGTCCATCAACCAATGAATGGATAAATAAAATGTGGTATATACACACGATGGAATATTATTCGGCCATAAAAAGGAATGAAGTCCTGATACATGTGACAACATGGATGAACCTTGAATACATCATGTTGAATGAAATAAGCCAGATACAAGAGAACAAATATTGTATGATTCACTGTTAAGAAATAATTAGAATATACAAACTCATAGAGTTAGAATCTAGAATATAAGTTACAGGGGACAGTGTGGGGGTAGGAAATAGGGAGTTAAGGCCTGAAATGTACAGAGTTTCTACTTGGGACAATGGAAAAGTTTTGGTAATGGATGGTGGTGATGGTAGCATTAACACTGAACAAAATTAACAGCACTGAATTATATATTTGAATGTGGTTAAAAGGGGAAATTTTAGGTTTTATATATAGAGTAATAGAATAAAATAAAAAATACAGGGAACTGGACGATATAAAAAGGGAACCTTAAGTTAAACCACGGATTATAGTTAATAGTACAATTTTTAAAATGTGCTTTCATCAATTATAACAAATGTTCCACATCAATGCAAGGTGTTAATAATAAGATGATATATGGGAATCCTGTATTTTATGCATGATTATTCTGTAACCCACACATTCTCTAATTAAAAAAAGAAAAGATAGATGTGGGTTTCTGGGTGGGGAGTATGTTGGAGCTCTCTGTATGAGTTTTATGTTATTTTTCTAACTGTCCTCTAAGTTTGAAAGTGTTTCAAAATAAAGAGTTGGAAAAAAAAGCAATGAAGTCATATGTATTAATAACCTTGAAAATATTTCTACCCTTTGAACAATTCTACTTTTGGAAATCTACAATCAGATACAGAAGAGTATTTATTACTATATTGTTTACAATAAAGAAAAGTCAGAATCAATCAAAATGTACATTTTGGGAGCGATTATGAATTACAAAACATGTATGATGAAATTTTATTAAGCTATTAAAATTATATTTATAAAGTATTTTAACATGGGAAAATAATCATTATATAATGACTGAAAAGGAAAAAAATCAAGATATAAATATGGAAAGCAAAATTACATGTATAAAAGATGCATGAAAAAATAACTAAAATGAAATATTAAAATGGTAATTTCCAGGTGATGAAATATGGCTAATCTTTTCCCTGTTTAATTTTTAGATATTTTCCAAGTTTTATACAATGAGCATATATTTCTTGTATAATGAAAAACAAAGAATTAAGGACCAAGCTATGAACAAATGCAAAGTATTACTTTTCCTGTAGGTAGAAGTTTAAAAATGAAAGCTAAAAAAGAAAAAAAAAAACAAAAAAACACTAGTTAATGTTTTTCCACTATAGTTATTTTGTACATACCCTGTCTACTTGATTATGAGCTTATTAAATGAAGCATCTCTTAATTATCTTCATAAACCCAATAATATCTTACTCATCACTGGCACTCGATAAATATTTAACAAATAAATTGGAAATTTACAGCAGCTGTTTAATGAAATGGAAAAGTAGTTTTGGGGAACCGGCTGTAGCTCAATTGGTAGGGCTCTGGTTTACCACATGGGAGGCCCCGGGTTCGGTTCCCAGGGCCTCCTCGAGCGGGCAGACCACCTTGAGAAAGCAAGCTGCCGTGGGCAGGGCAAGCCGCCCCGCCGGTGAGCTGACTCGGCGGGTCGCTGCAGCAGGAGGAGACAAGCAGACACGGAAGAATGCAAAAATGAACATAGCAAGAACAAGCAGAAAGGGGGGAATATATAATAAATAAAAAATAAATAAAAAGAAAAAAAAAGAAAAGTAGTTTTAACAATCAAAACAAGTATTTCTCTGGTAAATATATTTATATATGTTTGAACAGGATAAGAATGGCTAGGCTTTGGGGTTAGGGAACTTTGGTCTGGCAATCAGGAGGAACAGAGGTTTGCCAAACGAAATGGGATAAAGAGTACCCTCTGAGACAGAAATGGCAGCACCCTAAAGAGGCGATTCTCTAACTTGTTTTCTGTTCCCATTCAAAACACACAACTTGCAAGTGCAGGAGCCATACTGCAACAAGGGTACCCAGGGTACGCCTGGCCCCGGGCGTGCAGGGCCATCTCTTCCAGGTGCTCTCCCACTTTTCAAGATGAAAGAGAACAACATTAATGTTGGGGCAGGGGAGGGGATTTATTTAGCTCTATTTTAAAAATAATTCTCAAGGACTGGTACCTTATTAGCAAGCAAAACTTGCTTACGACATAACTCTCAGTCGTGACTTCCACTCCCCTTGGTTGACAGCTACTGCAGTAACAGCAACAACACAGCCACAGGCATTTCCTGCACCAGACCCTGTGCTGAGCTGAGCGCTCACCTGTATTCCTCCATTTCATCCTTGCAACCCTGTGAAGCAGGTACTATTAACACCTCTATTTAACAAATGCAAAACAGAGGCTCAGGCTTGGAAAGGACCCCCAGCTGGTAAGTGGCAGAGCTAGAACTCCAACCCAGGTGATGCCAAAGCCTGCCCTGTAGTAGGGTCCTGGAGGTGGCATGAGTAGTAATTCTAGTGGAGGGAATGAGGGTAGTAGTAACAACAAAAACAATAGCAAGGGAGTGGATGTGGCTCAAGCAGTTGAGCACCCGCCTCCCACACGGGAGGTCCTGGGTTTGGATCCCAGTGCCTCCTAAAGAAGACAAACAACGAGCAGACAATGAACAAAAAGACAACAAGCAAGACAATGAGCAAAAGAAACAACAAGCAGATGAGCAGAAACAACAAGCAGAGAACAAGCGCAAACAACGAGCAAAAATAATGAGTAAATAGATGAAGGAGCCATCTGGGGGTGGTGGTAATATAATAGCAGCAAACATGTACACCATGCTTACCTTATACCAGGCACTGTTCTGAGGGTGCTATATACAATAACTCATTTATCCCTCATGACAAAACTCTGATATTAGCTACTCTCTCCATTTTACAGGTGAGGAAACTGAGGAACAGAGATGTTAAGTCATCTGCCCAAGATCACACAGCTAAAAAGAGGCAGAGGCTGGATTTGAACTCAGTGTCTGAGCTTTTAGTTGTCATACTGTGCAGCCTCTGTACTGCCCTAAGGCTTTTTAGGGCAAAACATATGCTGTCACTTTAGTCCTCGTGGTATTTCTTTTCAAATAGCCTGTTGGTTTCATCCAATGGATGGACTTCTCAGGAGTCTAACTCTTCTGGGAAAAGGGTTTTAAATTAATGGAATCTCTAGCAATGGAAGAAATTATATCATTGATGTGGAGGCAGTGGCCACTGGAGGTTCTGAGGGCAGGGAGAGGGAAAACAGGTATAATATGGGGGCATTTTCGGGACTTGGGAATTGTCCTGAATGACACTGCAACAACAGATATAGGCCATTATAAATCTTGCCATAACCTACAGAATTGGGTGGGAGCGAGTGTAATCCATGCTTAGTGGCAATGCTCCAAAATGTAATCATCAATTGTAATGAATGTACCTCACTAATGAAGGATGTTGTTAATGTGGGAAAATGTGGGAGGTGTGGGGAGCGGGGCATATAGGAATCTCCTATATTTTTTATGTGACATTTATGTAATCTAAGTATCTTTAAAAAAAAAAAAGCACCTTGCATCAAAGAGTGACTATAGCATGATGTAATTTATGTAAAGTTTTATTGCAGGAAAAATTAAACAAAATAGTCGGCTAGTTAAATTTTTTTTAATTAATTAATTAATGGAATCCAATTCAGCCTTATAAAGCATTATTTGGAGTTACATTTTGGAGACCTCAGCTAGCCATGCTATCCCTGACTGTCCACTGCATGAACAATGGGGAGCATGCGAAAAGCCAAAATTAAAGTGGCATTATTCCAGTTCTCTTGCTCAAGTTCTCATGGATACAGATGTTCCTAATTCAGTGTGTGGGGCCAATGTTTCCTTGCCCCTTCTATAATTTGAAACAAAGACCTTAATTCTCAACTACTGGAGAATCATGAGCTGTCTTCTTTTCTCTCTCATTTTAGAAGTCTTCTAGTCAACACAAATAGGAAGATAAATGGAAGGGGGAAAAGTACTACTCAGATCCGCATTAAAAACATGACAACCGTATTCTTGGTCACAGTTCCTATTTTGGGACAGAATACGCATTCCAAAGCTATTAAGTAACTCCCTAGCTTTCTGTGCTTCTCACTATTTCCTTAGGCAAAAAAGAACATGCTGGAATTCAAAATCAAAGGCAAACCAGCAAGCAAATTAAACACAGAGATAGTAAGAAATCACAGTTGCAAAATGCATATAGTTTGAGAGGCACAGACTCCTAAACAGAATTCAGAGACAAGGTCAGAAAAATGGCATTCCCTGAAAAAGAAACTAAGACACAACATAAAAGAGATGATATTAGCAATCAGTGAAAATCTTTCCTGGAAATAAGTCATGCTAAAATAATTTGTAAATGTGGTCTCCTAAATCTCATGCAGAAACCCAAGGTCACTGCCCTATCTCATTATATCTATTAGTATTTGGATAAAAGGGTATTGTTTCAGGGCTGGCAGAGAGCATGCTGTGCCCAAAAGCAGGACTGGCTAAGGTTTATGACCTTGGGAACAAAATTCCCTCTCACTTTTAAGTTAAGAGCAGATGACTAGGCCACAAAAGCCACCAACTATGACGAATGAGCATATACAAACAGAATGTAGTTAGTGGCTTGGAAGGAATAAGTTATCTTTACACCCTAATTCCCTTAACTCACTCCAGCCCCCAAATTCCTTGGTCAATGCCTCCATACCTCCCATTATCTCAGTTTCTCTTAGGGATAATTATTATTATCCCTGTCTTACATATAAAACAACAGGCTTAGAGAGGTTGAGCAAATGCCCAAGATCAAAGATCAGAAAGAGTGGCCAGGCCAGGACTCAAACCCAGGTCTGTCTGACTCCCAAGTCCATATTCTTTTCATCAACCATAGCCTCATCCTGGGCAGAATCCAGAGGAAGCAGAGACTTGGGCCAAGTTTACCCAGCAAGTCACTGCCCAAACCCAGGAGACAAAAGAACTGGAGGAGGAATGGGTCAGGAAATGAGGGAACTGGAAACTGAAGGCAGAGATATAGAAAGAATTTCTGAAGACTGTTAGATGGCACAAGAAGACACTTTGAGGTCTCTATGGGGACTTTCTGATCTATGACTCAAGACATCACCATCTTGGGAGAGTCTCCGAGATTCCAAAGTCATTCACAGCTTAAGGCGGTGCAGCTCTTCTTTGGTGGGGGGCAGTGGTTGGATGTGGGCTGCCCAGGCCTCATATTCTGGACACAGGGCTGGCTGTTACACAAGGGCTAACTGAGCTGCAATCTTCTTCTGCATAGGGGCTGACTTGCTCATTTTTGTCTCCTGTGCCTAGCAGGCACTCAGGAATATCTGCTGAATTTACTTACTTAATTATTTACCAGTCAATTAATGAGAAGTAAAGAAGAGTAGTCCACTCTCTCAGGGGAGGAAGGAAGCAGGAGAACTCAAAGCCCTCACAGGGCCAATGCATTGTTCAGATGACCACCCTATCTGCGTGTGTGCTGTAATTTAAGCACGAGGCCTGCCACAGCCTCTCAGACATCCTCTTTGGAAATGCATATACTTCAGAGTACTTAAATGGAAGCTTATGTGTGAAATTTAATCCGATTGCTTTTTCTCACAATATAAGCCCTTTATTGAGATTGGCTGATGAAGGAAAGGGAGGAAGGAAAGACCATCTTAAAGCACTGGGCTTTTAGGGGGAAGGTGAGGACTTAATACAGCACCGAAATGGGGGTGCTGACGGGCTAGGCGAGTGTTGTCCGATATGGAAGCCACTAGCCACATGTGACATGAGCACTTGAAATGTGGCTTGTGTAACTGAGGAGAGGATGTTTTCAATTTACTCGATCTTAATTAATTTCAATTTAAATAACTACATGTGGTTGGTGATTACTGTATTGGACAACACAGGTTGGGGTTGTGTGTATGCGTAAGAACACAGAAAAAAATAGATAAGTGATAAATACAAACTTCCAACGTCAAAGTTGTTCCTAAGCATTATTTGTGTTAATAACTGATGTTGCTTAGTATAGTTTCCAAAGCTCTTCTGCATTTATTCTGCACTCTTTAGACCCTAATAACAATGCTATCAAGTAATTATCATTATCGTATTTATAACTGAGGTTCAGAGAAGTCTGTGATTTGCCTAAGGAGACTCAGTGGAGTGGGGCTGTAGTTAATATCCAAGGACGGTATCAAGGAACCTCAGCTCTTCCTTGGAAAAAGGAAGTACAAGATGGAGGGATGCCTAGCTTATCTTAGTGTTCTGCCCTATACAATCTGTGAGGGTATTCAACAAGAATCAGCCTCTGTTTCACTGCATGTATTAGTTTCCCAGCTGCTAAAACAAATACCAAACAATGGGTTGGCCTAAACAATGGGAATTTATTGGCTAACGATTTTGAGAGTGGGAGAAGTCCAAAATTGAGGCATCAACAAGGTAATGCTTTCTCCCAGAAGACTGTGGCGCTCTGGGGCTGGCTGCCAGGTATCTTTTCCAGGTAACCTTGGCTTTTCCATCACATGGCAATGCACATGGCAGCATCTCCTCCTTTCACTTCTGGGTTCTGGGTTGACTTCCAGCTGCTGACTGCTCCCCATGGCATCTCTTTCTGTTTCTAATCTCCTTTGCTAATAAGGAATTCATCCATATTGGATTAAGGCCCATCCTCTCTCAGTTTGGGCACACCTTAACTAATTAAACATCTTCAAAGGTCCTGTTTACAAATGGGTTCACACCCACAGACCAGGGGTTGGAACCGGAACATGCCTTTTGTGGGGGATGTGATTCAATTCCCAACACTACATAAGCTTCTCACCTACTCAGACTTCAGCTCCTTGATGCTTGGGATACATTTTACAGATTTGGGTATGGGAAGATAAGGGAAATGATTTTTTCTATTTAATACAAATTTATACATGTAAACCATTCTAGACCACGAATTCTTAACGTGGGATCAAAACACATGCAAAAATGAGTATAATATGTTTGAAATTTTCCCCAACAAAAAGTTTTTTTTTAAAAGCAAATGAGAGCATATGTACACGTGTATATATTTTTCTCAGGAAGGGTCTATAACTTTCATTAGATTTTCAAAATGAAAGCAATCTTCCATTTCTTTATTGTCTCTTATGTTTTATAGGTTTTTTTATACAGTCCTTGCAACTCTCTTAAGTAAAACAAAGATATTGTGTGTGTGTGTGTATTTTAAAGCTAGTGTAAATGTGATCTTTTTCCCCTTTTATGTATTCTAACTGGTCATGGATGGTATATTTAATAATTTTTAAAAGGATTTAAATTTTTTCAAGGGTTAGATTTTTTAATTTGTCTGATTATTGATCACAATTTATCACATTGTGTTAAGTTTTAATATCTACTTTTTAAATTTATTGAGAATTTCTTTGGCCTAGTATATAATCAGTACACACACACATACATATTCTATGCACAAAGAGTGAAAACCCAAACATCCAACAACAAAGGAGCAGTTAAATAAACTGTGGTATGGTATATGCAGGTGATAGAATATCATGCCGACACTAGAAATAATGTTTCTGAAGACCATTTAAAGATATGGGAAACAGTTCATGATATAAAAAAAGATGCAAAACTATACATGCAATGTGATGTGTCAAAAAATATTTGTAGTCATAGCAAAACTATTGAAAGAAAAGAGCCAAAATGTTAGCAGGGATGTTACCTCTGTTTTCTATAACAAGCAAGTATCATTTTTATAATCAGGAAAAAAAGTGTTATTTTTAAATTTCTTCAATGAATATCTAAAAAGTTATTTTACATTTGAAGAGAATAAATTTTGATATAGGTAATTCTAATTTGTTAATGCTGTCACTCTCCTTTACCATTATGTTGAATATTGGCTCGGTCATCATAGTAAACTAAAAATCTCCTACAAATGTGCTAGTACCACATTCTCCTTGTCTTACTAGGATTTTTTGCCTTTCACAAATGTTGCTATATTGTTTCATCACATAAAAGTCAATGCT
>PVKH010032321.1:0-12189 GCA_004027955.1 Chaetophractus vellerosus | reverse complement strand
CCACGGGCAGGGCAGGTCGCCTGCAAATCGAGCACAGCCAGCCACCCGCGAACTGAAAAAGCCGGCCGTGATGGAAGCAGAAGCCGCCCACAAGCGGGGAAAGCCGCGCCTGCGCAGTGACCAAGTCTCGGCACGTCGCCGCAACGGGGGGGAAGGGGAGATATGTAATAAAATAAATAAATCTTTAAAAAAAAAAAAAGAAGATACTGGATGAATGAAAAAATTAATTTTAGAGCCTACAAAGGGAACTAATAGAATTTATGAAAATAAGTGACACAATGGATGAGTTTAATAATATATTTGAGGCATATAACAGCAGATTTGAATTGGCTGAGGACAGAATTAGTGAATTAGAATACAGAACATATGAACTTGAAAAGACAGGAGAACAGAAAGAGAAAAGAATGGAAAAAAATGAACAGCCTCCTAGGGAACTGGAGAACAATGAAAACTGCAAAGATACATATTAAAAAATGTCCCATAAGGAAAAGAGAACAGAAAAGGGACAGAAAAAATATTTGAGGAACTAATGACTGAAAGTTTCCCAATGCTTATAAAAAACATATGTATCAATATCAGAAGAGGACAACACAGCCCAACAGAATAAATCCAAAGAGCCTTATTCTGAGACACTTACTCTTCAGAATATCAAATGCCAGAGATAAAGACAGGACTCTGAAAGTAAGAGAACAGAAATGCATCTCATTCAAGGGTAAGCTCAACTTGACTAAGTGCCGACCTCTCATCAGAAACCATGTTGGCAAGAAAGCAGTGGTATGATATATTTAAGGAACTTCAAGAGAAAAACTGCTAACAAAGAATTCTTTATCTGGCAAAACTGTCCTTCAAAAATGAGAGTGAGGGAGCAGATGCTGCTCAAGTATTTGATTGCCTGCTTCCCATGAGGTCCCAGGTGCAATCCCCAGTAACCTCCAAAAACAAACAAACACACAAACAAACAAAATGAACTCTCATTGGGTAGCAGATGTAGCTCAGTTGTTGAGTGCATTTTTCCCATGTACAAAGCCCTGGGTTCAATCCCTTGTACCTCATAAAATAAAATGCAGGTGAGTTTAAAATCATCACAGACAAACAAAAATTAAGAGTTTATTACCAAAAGACTGGATTTAAAAGATATAATAAAGGAATTGATGTGGCCTGCAAGAAAAGACAAATGTAAGAGTTTTATAGAAGAGTATAGAAATGAAGATTATTTGTAAGTGTAAGTAAAAGGGTAAAAAGCCTGACAATAGTAAGCTAAAGCAACAGAAAGCCAAAGGATAAAATGGACAAAATAAGTAATGCCTTTCTAGTAATAACATTGAACATTAATGAATTGTTCTCCCCAATCAAAAGATAAACTGACAGAATGGATAGGAAAAAAATAATCCATCTATATGCTGCCTAGGAGCCTCACCTTAGATGGAAGGATGAAATCAGGCTTAAAGTCAAAGTTTGGAAACAAGATATTCCATACAAATCATAACCAAAAAGGCCTGGAATATCAACAAAATAGGTTTTAAATGCAAAACTGTTATAAGAGATGAAGAAGGTCTTATATTCATAAGATTGGCTATTCACCAAAAAGAAATAACAAGTGTAAAGATATATGCACACCTTCTTATTTGTCTTGCCCTCTACAGTCTAATATATGGGTTCTTCTCCATCTGCTGCTCTCTTTCCCAGCAGCTCCACTTCTCCTGTTCTGCCATCTCCTCCCCTCTTTGCTTTTCCTCCTCCCCTGCATGATCTGCTATCATGAGATTCCATTGTCATATTTGTTACATCTATTCTGTGTGGGAAGAAGAACCAATGACCAGTTTTGGAATTATGGTGGTGATGGATATCCAAGATAATCTACTGAGAATCTCTTGGTTTGACAGCCCCTGGATCCCCATTTTGAACAGTGGTAGTGTCTTGGGTTACTTCTCAGAAAGAAGCAAACCTTTTTATGACAAGACATGCAATAACGAAGTGGTCAAAATGCAGAGACTATCTTTTTATCATTAGGAAGAAACAATGGCAGTCCCCTTCCAAAATTATTCCACTACCTGATTTTATGTCACCGCTGGGGTGATCTATCAGGAACCACACGTGGGATCAGTTATAAACTCCTGAGTGCTTAATGTAGTGCATGGCATCCAGCTAGCTTTTGATGAAGCTATGTCATATTGTCAATATCATCCCTCCATAGGATACTGGTGGCATGTCAAAGATCATGAGAGCAGGATAAAGTCAAGCCTAAAATCAAAAGGAGAGAAGAACCAATTTCTATTTTCCATAGACAAGGACTAGATTCTTTACTCTTAGACCTTGGACAAAAATGTCCACCCAATTTGTGAAGCAAAATAATGGAGAAAAGCCTGTCCTGATGGATCAGACAAAGAAAAAGACAAAAACTATACTAGAAGCTGTAAAATCTGAGGAGGAGGGAACGTAAAGAATATCCAACAGATAATGAGCACTAAAGGTCCCACATGAATGAAATGAAACTCCAGTGAATGTTGGACAAATTTTCTCTCATCCATTATCATACCTCATCTCTGTGGCAGGCTCTTGAGCTTTAAAATACTTTGTCACAGTCCTCTCATTTGTCAGAAATATGCTTGCTCTTAAAGAAAGGATGGTATTCCCCTCTTGTTTTCTGTATGACTGCATCTTATGTATCTTTCATAAAATATGGGAAAAAACCATGTCCATCAACAGATGACTGGACAAATAAAGTGTGGTATAGACATACAATTCATTATTATTTAGCTGTAAAAGGAAGGAAGTTCGGATACATGCTACTACATGGATGAACCTTGAACCTATAATATCTTAAGTAAGCCTGACACAAGGGGACATATATTGTATAATTGTAATTATATGAAATAAGAGAATATGCACATTCACAGAGAGAGAAAACAGAGTACAAATTACCAGGAACAGGGGGAAGGGGGTGTTTTACTTTGCACATCTTCTTACATCAAATACCAGGAAATGGTTCCCCTTGAAAAATGGGAATTCATTAACTTACAGTTTTAAAGCCAAGAGAATATCCAAGTCAAAGCACCATCAAGGCTATACCTTCTTCCCCAAAACTTCCTGCTAGCATTCCTTGGTTCCTCTGCAACATGGCAGCATTTGATAGTTTTCCCTTCTCTTCTGGGTTTTGTTGATTTCAGCTTCTTGCTTCTCTCTCTCTCTCTCTCTCCAATTTTAGAGGACTCCAGTGAGAGGATTAAGACCCATCATGAATGAGGTGTGTCACACTTTAACTGAAGTAGTCTTATCAATAGGTTGTAATTACGATGGGTTTACAATAGTGTAATGCATAATGATTGCAGGTTTCTGTTTGAAAAGTCTGTTAATGGTTGGTGGTGATGGTAGCACAACATTATGAATATACTTTATGCCTCTGAATCATGCTTGGGAGTGGATGAGATGGGAAATTTTGTATTGTATGTATGTTACCATAATTAAAATTTTAAAAAGTAAGACTAAGGAGACAATGACAATTAAATGCAATACATGGCCTAGACTTGAACTAATAATGGAGGAGAAAATGTTCAAAGGACATTATTGGAACAATGGAAAAAAGTGAAATATGGACTACATTGTTTATATAAATGTTAAATTTCTTAAACTTGATAGCTGTATTTAAGGTAGTTACATGAGTGAGTGTCCTTGCTCTTTAGAAATGTACATGGAAGTGTTAAGTGTTATGCATGGAACCTACTCTCCAATGTTTAAAAAGATAGATGTAACGAATGTGGCAAAACGCTAATAGTTGGTAAATTTGAGTATCGGGGAGGGGAGTATATTGGAGTTCTATTATTGTTGTTGCTTTTTTATTGAAACTTTCCTGTAAGTTTGAAGTTATATCAAAACAAAAGTAAAAAACTCGTTACACTTAACCTGGGTCCACCAAAATACTTGAAGCACAACTGGCAAAACAGAAGGTAGAAATAGACATTTCTACAATTATAGTTGGAGACTTCAATACACCACTCACAGCAATGGATAGAACATCTTTACAGAGGATAAGCAAGGAAACAGAGAGCTTAAATAATATAATAAATGAATAAGACCTGACAGATATTTGTAGAGCCTTACACCCCAAAAACAGGAGGATAAACATTCTCAAGTGTTCATGGTTCCTTCTCGTAGATAGACCACATGTGGATCACGAGACAGGTCTCAATAAATTGAAAACCAATGAAATTATACAAAGTTCTTTCTCTGATCATAATAGCATGAAGCTGAAAATAAAGAATGGGAGGAAAAAGGGCAAATATAGAAATATATGGAGATTAAACAAAACACTTAAATAATCAGTAGGTCAAAATTGGAATTGCAAGTGAAATGAGTAAATATCTTGAGACAAATGCAAACAACATATAAAAACATAAGGGATACAGTGAAGATAGTATTGAGAGTAAATTCATAGTTCCCAATACTTACATAAAAAAAAAAAAGGTGGCTAAAATAGAGGACCTAACTACACAAATGGAGGAACAAAAAAAGGAACAGCCAGCTAATCTCAAATCAAGCAGAAGGAAAGAAATAACAAAAATTAGAGCATAAATAAATAAAATTGAGAACAGAAAAACAAAAAACAATAGAGAGAATCCAGAAAACGAAAATTGGTTTTTCAAGATGGTCAACAAAATTGACAAACCCTTATCTAGACTGATAAGGAAAAAAAAAAGAGAAATTGCAAATAAATAAAATCAGATATGAGAGGACATTGATTCCCACTGATGCTGCAGAAATAAAATAGATCATAAGAGGATATCCTTTAGGTTTTTTTTGTGTTTTCCTTCATCCCTTTGTGCATTTATAATTTTTTATATTCTTTGTTTGGTATGTCTACATTCTGGACTTCTCCTTTGATGTTTTCAGGATTTTTATCCTCTTTCTTTAGATGGACCATCATTTCTTGTTTCTTTGTTTATCTTGTACACTTTTGTTTCACATTCTACTTTTAAATGTTTTAAAATATTAATCTGGAATTTATTCCCTGAGATATTTATTTCATGATTTTATATCCTTTTGGTGATAAGATAATCTTCCTATCAGGAAGGTTTTTGTAAGGCAAATACCTAGTGCAGGGACCTCCCTTCCTTTTCTGTGTCTGTGTCTTATTTTGGGACTGTGCTTTCAGTTATTTTTCAGTTCCCCTTATATGGCAGTTGGAATGCTCCTTGTATTTCCCAGGAGATCTCTCTCTCTCTCATTTGTTTAAAGCAGCTAAGCCTTTGCCCCAGGCTGTGTGCCTCTACAGGTTCTTGTTATCTCATACTGCTTTGCCTGTTGAAAAATTCTGGTAAGTGGACACACAAGAGAGACATTGTCAAGGCTAGGGACCCAGGAAGGGGGCACAGACCAGCTAGAAAGTGCCCTTCGAAGGGGATCAAGAAGGTCACCAGGAGCTTCTTCCTTGGCTCACCAAAGCTGAGCTCTCTTAAGCTGTCCAGGAAAGCCAGTATTTGCATTTGGCTCTCGCTGCCCTGAGGAAGTGTAGAGTCTTTAATATCCTCCACTGCTGCCTTTGTTCAGGACAGTTTGACCCCCAGAGAGCCAATGATGCTAATCAAATGCCATGATCAACAATTGGCCATACACAATCCTAGTCTTGGGGAAGAGGATATTTAAGTCTCTTTCTGTCACCAGTGATTCAGCCAGTGCCTGAATCCCATGATAGGTACCATAAATGACCAGCCTTTTCCTTTCACTCTTTCCTGGATGCTCTAAGTGTTCTGTCAGCCACTTGCATTTCAATATAATAGTTTCAGACAGTTCCTTCCTGTTTAAGAGTTATTTTTGCAGAGGACTGAATCCTGGAACTTCTTACTCTGCCATCTTCCCATAGCTCCACGTTCCCAAAATATCCTTTTAATTCATTTAATATTTTGTTTATTAATTAAGGTCTTGGGCAAGTTGGGGTTTTTTTTACAAAAAGAATCTGGAATTTCTTTTTTAAACTCACCCAGATCTAAGAAAGAAATTAGATTTCTTATAATTCCAAATTAATTATATGTGGGTTTGATTATGACCAATAGAAATGCACTTCAAGATGTTTCTTTATGCACATACCTATTGTAATACCTTTTAAATATATTATGAGAGCATGGAACTAAGCAAGCTATTGAGTAATATATTCTAAGTGGGGAAATATTTGAAAACATTTGTGAATATTTTGTGTCAAGTTCCTAAATAATTTATTAGCAAATAGTATCTGGCATACACACACACACACACACACACACACACACACACACAGCCTACACCATGATTAAATGCTTTTATTTCAGAAATTCAGTGATATTTCTTTAATGGGATAGCCATTGACAAAAACTGCCATATCAACAGTTCAAAGAGGTAAGACATAATATCACCCTGATAAGTAGCAACGTGGCATCCTATAAAATTTCCTTAATAGAATGGGAGAAATGTATTTTTCCTTTCCTTATCAGAAATTACAATCTTGATCCAAGTTATTCGTGAGAAAAATGGAATTAATCCATGAAAGTTAGGAAATTGTACTAATTAGCATCATTACCACAGTTCTCTGTGTTACCAGTCAATAAAATGGAAAATTTAAGGAAATAAGTGTATAAAAATTAGAAATTTAAAAATATGTTTTCAAAAGATTTGGTCCTATATCTGCATGAAGAATCTTGGAGAAAAAATTCTAAATGATACATGAAAAACATTTAAGAAGGTAATCAGTTATAAAATTATTATAAAATATCAATAACTTTTCTAAATATTGTGTTAAAATTCTCAAACAAATGAAAGAAAAACTTCAATTTAATACTTTCAAAACACAACTAATATACTGTAAAACACATTTAAAAATAAATGGAAAGCATGTGTATGAAAAGTAATTTCTGTGAGTGCTGTATAAAATAGAATTAAATACATGGTGGGACAATGCCTTCTACTAGAAATAAAAGGGTTTCAAATGAAAAAGTGTCAAATATTATTAAGTAGGTCTATAAATTTGATGCTTTCTCCCAAATGATCCACAGCATTTGCTGAACAAAATAATAATGCTGAAATTAAAAAGGAATGAGGATAAAGACCCAAGAAAATTGGAGAAGGAAGTGGGAAGACGTATATATAAGGAGAGGGTGTAGGAAAAATACATTTTTCAAATGGATTTGCATTTGTACTTCAATACCAGAGAGAGCAGTGATATAAAACACAACTCAGAGCTTAACCTTAAATATTTGTGTTATTAGTGAAAAGTCCCTAAGATATTATATTATATGAGTCAACTAAAGTCTACCTCATGCTATATAGTAAGGTCTCTTTGCATTAATTAAAAAGTATAAGCATATTTTCCCTTATGGTAAACTGAAATATTTAAAATCTTGGATAAAATATAAAAACAGCTTTACAGCTCATTATTTTACTTGACAAGAAAACAAAAATCAGCATACTCCCCAAATAAAGGAAATAACAGGAATTTATATGTGCATGCTTTTACCAAATCTTAACTTGATCTTTGAGGATGCACAGGATTTGGCACACGCAGGGAATAGGAAAGTCTACAGGCTTGCCAAAAACCTCTCTTTCTCCTTCACCACATTTACATAATGCTAGAATCCTAGGATAAATGAATTCCTTTACACAAAGTTTACAGAAAGGATATTTGCATGTTTTCCTTTGGTACTGTGTGGGCAGGAAAAAAAAAGTTCCTTGGAATTTCTTAATAGAAGTCAGCCCTCATGTGGATTTGTGGTTGATACTCAAATTAGAAGTGCTTCTTTGGAGAAACATTGATCCTGACCCATATGCTTTCCACAGATTAAATTCCCGGTGGACGAGCAGCTCCTGTTCACAATTTTTTTGATTCAAATGTGGAAAAAACAAGATGGACAAGACAAATTAGTACAATGATATCAACTATTGGAATTTTTTTGAAATGAAATGTAAAATTATTTTATTTAATATGTTTATAGGTGTAAAAATGAAACATGAAAATATGAACAAAGATCAAGAACTTAAAATGAATAGTCATGAAATTTTGGTAAACAACTAAAAAGGATTTCTTGGCATGGAAAGTTCAACAAATGAAATTTAAGACTCCATGGAGTCTAAAGAGTAGGTTCGAGATAGCTGTAGAAAGTAATAGTGATCTAGAAGAGAAATATGAAGATATCTTTTAGAATAAATTTTTGAGAAAAAATGGGATAGAAAATATGATAGAATGCTTAAGAAATGAAGACTAGACTAAGATGTCCGTGAAACCAGAGTTCTTGGTCTTTGCTTACTTGATGCTTTCTGTCTCTAATATTTTTCTTTACTTCTTATCATTACCCTTTTCTGTGCAATCAGTCTGCAGCACTAAACCCTTTGTTTATGTTCCTGTAGCCTTATTTCTAAAATACCTATATTTTTAAATTTAAAAAAAATAATTTTAGACTTACAGAAATTGCAAATGAAATATAGAGAATTCTTGGATGCATTGAAGGAATTAATGGTAAGAATTTTGCCTAACAGTGATTTTCTGCTTTTGTTCCTTCTAAATTTATTAATTGGAATTCTATACTTACTTCTACAGTTGTAGAAGCTGAACAAGGTATGATTAGTAAATTTACACAGTCTCCAATTAACTCCCTATAAGAAATTATTAACTACAAAGGATAAAATAGAGAAAACTCTAGACATCACCTTTACCCAGTGATCTGAATTAAAGTTATTATAAATATGTCCTATTTTTGGCAAAATGCTTTTGCAACCACCAGACAGAATTATGAGGAAAATTACTTAAATTACTTTTACCTCAGTTTCTTTATGTGGAATATGTATCTAAGAACAATATACTTGTCTCTGATTGCTTTAAAGTACGCAGTGAGTTAATTTATGTAGAGAACTAAGAGTAATGCCAAGCAATTTAATAGTCAACAATCTTAAGAAATAAAATAAATATACATAGCAAGTGATAGATGAGAGAAAGTCAACTATATATCTTGATTCTACTCCTCTTTAAGTTGCATACTACCTAGCTTTTCCGTTCACAATTAATTTTATGAAAGTTGTCTTCATATTTTCATATTTTTTACCTCATATTTTGTAAGCTACTTTCTGTTACCACCATTTCAGTGAAATAACTTCTGTAGGGATCAGCAGGAAACTTCCTAAATCATATTAAAAATTTTTCATTCTTTTTGTTTTCGTAACCTAGATTTCAATACTATATCCTTCATCAACTGAAATTCTTACTTTGGGTTTTGACAAACAATAACTTACAGTTTTCCCCTACATTCACATTTGCCTGTATTAGTCACTTTTTATGATGTTGCAGCCACTGTCTGTTTGGTAACTGAGAGTGTTATTTATTTACTAATTTAGTTAATAGTTATTGAGTACCTTCACTCTGCTCATGTGACCAAAACTGATAATGCAGGGATGAACAAGATAGAGGAGGTCATCAGATTCTAGTTTCCATAATAAATTGATCAATATATAAACAATAAAAAGCAAAATAAACAAGATAAAGAGACTGTTAGGTTTGGAAAGGAAATACATGAGGAGAGAAAGAGCTACTGAAGTTTTGATGACATTTATGCAGAAATCTGAAGGTTGAGACAAAAGCTGGGAAAGGTACTTTAAACCAGGGCAAATGGATATTTTAAAAAGCCTGAATTTGAGCTAGTTTGACAATATGGTGTGGAGTGAGTTGCTGTGTAGTACTTTGTGGGGACACATGTTCATGCAGAACAGAGATTCTCAGCAAGTTACCATTTTATTACTTATACAAAATAAAGGGCAAAAACAAACAGGAGAGGAGATCCACCATGACAGTCCCCAAGGAGGCCAAATAATTCAGATGATGATTGGTGGACAGCCACTCTGCACAGCCTGTTTAAGTCACAGATGAGGAACCTTGAGCTGCCTGAGAGGTGGGTTTTTATGTACCCCCAGGACATCCAGTCCAGTAGCTTGTGGCTGTGCAGCTAGAAGGGCTCCACCAGCAGCCCTTCCCCACTCCTTCCCCACTCTCTGCCTCCTCCTCTCATATTTCAAACTGTTTACGTTTGTTGGAAGACAGTGTTTGATGCAAGGTAGCCAAGACTCGTACATTCCGCATGGCTGATCAGTGTGGTAGTGTCACCCTCATCATAACATTGGAAGAGCCACAAGAGGAGAATCTCAACAGGCTTCTAACTATACCTATCTTTCTGTCTCCTTCTCTGTGATAAGGTCTTGCTTTCATTTTTCACCTTCAGAACCCTGTCTTCATACTCAGGAGAGGCAGCCAAGTTGGTGAGCAAAAAGCATGTATCAAGTAACTATTTTGAAGAGTTTCCACACTTGCAAGATTCTGGGTCTTGCCATGATGTTTTGGGTTCAAGGTATGTCAAGGCATTGTATTTCTTGGTAGGCTGTTTGTCACAGTTGAGACCTGTAATCTCCCCTGTGCTGAAAAATTGGAACATATTGAAACAACTGCACACAAACAAGCAAGAAGAAGAAAGCTATTGAGTAAGTGAGGGCTGGTAGATGGACATTGAATGTGTCCATGACTTCCTCAGCAGACAGAAGAACAGGCAGGGGCTCGTGTGCCAGGAGTACACTGTGCAAAGTGTTAGTGGGGGAGATAGCTTTGTTAGGTATACAAGAGTCACATCATGTGGAAAGGGCATTAAAGAGCATAGTAACAAGCTTGCTTTTGTCACCAAAGAGTTAGGAACTGAACAGTGACATAAAAGCATATATTAAATGTGTAATAACTCACTCTGTTCGTTGAAGAATGACTTACAGGAAAAGTAGGACAAACATGGAAGAAAGAAGGGCATTAAGTAGATACTATAAAAATCCTCCTGAGAGATTATCCATTCAAACATAGTATTTGAATCAGAGCACTAGGATTTAAGACCTACTGGCATGCACGTGGAAGTTTGTGGGTATGATTGCAAACAAGATTCACATTTTATTTACTGGTATTAGTCACTGAGCAGAAGTGTGCCATTAGTCATTAGAAGTGAGGGAATGGAAATAATCGCACAAATATAACAAAGGTCAGCATCTATGTTTTTGTTTCCATTCATGAAACATGTTATGCTCCTCATAAAAAAATATAAAAACATCTTATTATGCATTTACTTATAATTGCTCCCTGCACAATTGTGCATCTAATGCTTGGTTAAACCATACTAATTTTAAAGATTTAACTCATTCATCATGCCCCAGGGAGGTACTCCTCGAACTCTGCCTCTTTCCCATTATTTCAATCAAACCCCCATGCCTTCATAGAGACAAACATTTTCAGAGCTTACACAGTATCGTTTACCTCACTGTGTAATACATATACTCGTCCTTAGTAAAGGTGAGTGATACTGCCAAGATGGCCCATTTTCCTAATCATACAGACACCAAAAATGAGTTACTAGAATTTCATGAAAAGAAAGTTCATTGTGTAGATGTATAGCAAGGAGATTGGAGGCAAGCCTCAGATCAATCTTCTATATCAACATTGGCCCTGGGGTTTTATACTGGTTGGGTAAGACAGGTATAACTGTCTGGCTAAGGATGGATTGAGGTGTCGAAGGCCAATACGGTTAGGGAAGCGTGGCTGAATTGCGTGGCTAAGGATGGGGTGAGGTGCCATAACCAATGCAGTTTGGAAAAGGCAGGGAGATATGCAGAGAATGTTTAGTTGCAATTATGCCTGGTGTAATGGTGTGTATATTTTGTCTTTCCTTTTGTGTTTTGGAAGCAGTTAAATTGTTTTGCTAGAAGGGATTTTGCCTGAAGACAAACTGTATTTCTTTGAACTGATTTTGATATGATTTTGTGCTTACAATTGTTACTAATTTAAGGTTTGTTTTAATATTGTAATATATTTTTGGAATTCAGGGGGTGGAGTGTAATGGTTTGAGTTTGATTTAATTATGAATTCCAAAAATATAGATTAGATTATGCTTGTAAACTAATCTGTTCATCTGGGCATGATTGAGTTATGAGTAGGGCGTTGACTGCCATGTCAGTGGGACGTTGAGCCCCACCCCTCGGTGGGGGTGGTCTCAAGTAGAAGCAGAGATTGGAGAGAAGCAGAGAGGAGATTTGGAGAAGGAGATTTGAAAAGCAGTTCTGATGTTGGAGTGAGCTGATCGCCGGATAGGCTACAGCTGGCCTTGTGGAGAGACGCAACGCAGAGAGTCTCATAGTCTTCAGCTGAACTCGTGAAGG